>CM060964.1:154716989-154776989 GCA_030765045.1 Tenodera sinensis
TCATTATCATTATCATTATCATTATCATTATCATTATCATTATCATTATCATTATCATTATCATTATCATTATCATTATCATTATCATTATCATTATCATTATCATTATCATTATCATTATCATTATCATTATCATTATCATTATCATTATCATTATCATTATCATTATCATTATCATTATCATTATTATTATTATTATTATTATTATTATTATTATTATTATTATTATTATTATGATTATTATTATGATTATTATTATGATTATTATTATTATTATTATTATTATTATTATTATTATTATTATTATTATTATTATTATTATTATTATTATTATTATTATTATTATTATTATTATTATTATTATTATTATTATTATTATTATTATTATTATTATTATTATTATTATTATTATTATTATTATTATTATTATTATTATTATTATTATTATTATTATTATTATTATTATTATTATTATTATTATTATTATTATTATTATTATTATTATTATTATTATTATTATATTAAATCTAATTTTATTTACACGAAAGACTTGTGTCGTGTTGTAATTTGTCGTTTAACTAATATTTAAACTTTTTTCTTTCAGTTTGATTAACATTATTTACACTTGCATGACCTAAACAGTATCTACACACTGAGAATTTCGTTGTCACTTAAATAAGAGAGTTGAAGCCTAATTAGCAGCTTAGAAACAAGTAAATAACTGATACGCACTTGAAAGAGCTACTAAAACTAAGCCCCGGCACAACAGCCAATAAGGAGCCAAGCCTTACCGCCCAGCCACTGCGTCCCCCACCTCAACCCACTACAGGCGTCATCAGGGTTGCCAATGTTTACAAGTAAAATTATCGTACCGGCCACTCAAACTTATAGATTTGGATTCAAAATTATCGGACATCATAAGCCAAATGCTACAACAATAAATGTATCAGAATAACACTTATGAAAATGTGATAGTATTGATGTTGATGGTATCCACTTACAAGATTGGTGACCCCAATCAGTATTACAACTTTAGTACTCACGTTTCTCGCATTATTCATCTGAAAGTTCATCATCTTCCTCAACTATTGCAGCGTCATACAAATTTGTTGTTGAGATAAACTTTAACATCTCGGTGGCTTACAGATTTTCGGACCCACCACATTCTTTCGTAAGCTGAGGCCACGGAATAACTCCATTTACCGTATCTAGCGCCAATCTGTTTCTAATTTTGTTTTTTTTTACCTAGTTTGAAAAAAAAAACTCTTTCACAAGGAGTGTTTCTGTGGTGCAATGAAATCACTGATAATGCAAACTCAGCCAGTTCTTTGAAATCAGTATTTCCACCAAGGTGACATGTGTTTAACAGCACTCCATAAACTGTTAGGTTCAGGCATGTTCTTTATTTCACATGGAAATCACGTATTCCGAGTTTTCTCCATTGAATTTTTTGAACAGTGCCTTCTTCATTTAGATCACCAGATCTGGGCACACTGGTAACAAGAGGATGATGGGTAGAAGGATTAGTAGGATATGAAATGGTTGCCTTAGAGGGGTGGAGATAGGCCATAAGGGCAAAAGTGGTGTTGCTATTTGTAATTTATTTCATTCCGCTGGCGTGACAAACTAGTGAAAATGTCATTTCGCCGGTATCGAAATTACCGTATCCCCCATAATTATCGTACGGGTTGACAACTATGAGTGCATACATTGAAATTATCGTATGCCCTCATAATTATGTAGGGGTTGGCAACCCTGGGCGTCATTGGTGAGATCCAGTACTGAGGGTGGTACGCGGTCAGCGTCCCGGTCCCTCCTGGCCAGTCATGCGGTCTTCGCGACCTAGGGCCACTACTTTTCCATCAAGTAGCTCCTCAATTGGTCTCCCCTCCAGGACTAACGAGACTGAGTGCACCCCGTGCCAGACCTCTCAGAGGGGATAAACTCCCCATGCTGATACCGGGGATCGAACCCGGGTCCTCCGTGCCAGAGGCAAGCGGGCTACCAACTGCACTACGGAGGCGGTAGTAGTTATAGTCCCTCCTTAAGCAATCCAGTTAACGGGTTGCCTACCCGCTAGGGGCGCTAGTGTCGCTATGACGTCATAGATGGTGGGAAATTCAAGATGGCGGAAAATGTGAAAATTTAACATTTTCCCGCCGTAGTCGTACATTTCAAATTTTCACATTTTCCCGCCTTCTTGAAATTTTCAAATTTCCCGCCATCATTGGCGTCACGGGGACACTAGTGCCCCTAGTGGGGAGGCTCCCGTTAAGTGGATTGCTTAAGGGGGACTATTTATTTGTTTGAACTTAATTCCCGTTATTGTCGTTAATGTCAAATTTTCAAATTTCCCCGCAATTTAACGTTTTTCAAATTTCCCGCCATCAAACGGCGACACTGAAAAAACATAAGATGTCGTTAAATTTGAGAATTTGAAATTTTTTTTCTGTGAACGTTGTTAATTTCAAATTTTCAAACTTCCCGACATCAACGGCGCGCCACGTGCCACTAACGCCATAGTATTATCATTAATCCGATGGCTTAAGGGAGGCTGTTAATTAGATTATTTATTTTATTGAGAAGATGCATTGAAAAAAAAGTCTAAATTATTGTTGTACGAAAAGGAGTACAAACCTGTTTGGTGGTTATAGAAAGTTGGTTGCAAACGAGGTGGGCCGTGTGTGGTTGGATGGGTAATGATGAAAGATGATTTAGCCGTTGAGGAGCAAGTGCAAGTTGACACCTTGAGCACAAGTGCGAGTGATGAAGCCGGAATTTGTAGCAGGAGGAGCCGTGGTATGTCTTGCAGGGTTCGCAGGTCGTTCCTCCACGAGAGCTCGGTACCAACTGAAGGTAAAATGAGACGTCTATGTAGACGAAAGAGGCATCCGATGTAAGAGCTGTGTTTGCGATCGCAGACACACCCGCTGGGTGGCGGAAGGGGTGGGGGGAGGAGGGAAATGAATATCTGCAGGAAGGAGATTGCGATATCACACATCCGCCGGATGTGGCGTTCTGGCACAGGAAAAAAACCGTTGAAATTTTACCACCAGCCGAGCAGCTCCAGGAGTCGATCGTACCTGTCGACGAGGCTTTTTTTTTATTCATGGGCCTCAAAACATATTTCTGGCGAAATCCCGACATCGAATTTTTCAAGTTGACACCTGGAACACAAGTTCGAGTGACGAAGCCGGAATTTGCCGCAGGAGTAGTTGTAGGTCTTGCACAGGGTTGGTATGTCGTTCCTCCACGAGAGCTCGGTCTCAACAGAAGGCAAGATGAGACGTCTATGTAGATGAAAGAGGTATCAGGTGTAAGCGCTGAGTTTGCGAACACGCCCACATCCGTTGGTGAGGAGGGGGTGGGAAAGGGGAGGGGGAGGGGAAGATTGCGATTTACCACATCCGCCGGATGGGGTTTTCTGGCACAGGAAAAAACCGTTGAGATGTTCCCACCAACGGTTGCTTTTTCTGAATAAAATAATATGATTGGTGGACCTTGAGCGTGTGGATGTTGAACGAGTACTCTGTCTTGACGGACGCTAAGCATCCAGTCGCCGAGAATGTGATCTGTCATAATATATGTCGGGGAATGGTACAAGTCGCTGATAAGCATCTATCGAGATACATCCGCTCTAGGTTTTTTATCATTTGCTGCATTTTGACTGCCGAGATGTATTGTTGCTCGTAGAAAACGAAAAAAAAGCACGTGATTTGCGGAAGGGAGAAGTGATGTGGTCTTGACGGGTGTTGGGAAGCAAAGAAGGAAAGGATCTTGGAGGAATGGGGAAACGTGATATGTGGAAGTGACGTGGCGTGATCTGATTGGATAAAATAAGATGAGTTGGGATTTGGTCGTTAGGATCCCAAAATGACGATGATTTGTGGAAAATAAGGTGCGTTGCGATTGGATGAAAAACGAGGAAGCAACCTTTGCCTTATAAAAAAAGGGAGAGAAAAAGGAATTGCAGGAATGATAGCGTTGCTGATGGTGAAAAAGCATAGTTAAAAAAAAACGAAAAAAAAGTCGGTTAACGGACTTAGATTTAAATCTTTCAAGAACGAGATATGAAAATGTTAAAAAAAAACAATTTGGAATAAGTTTACAAATTATGTATTTTCTGAAAAAATAGCTTCAGAATTTTGCTTAAAAGATCAATTAGACTGATACGTATAAGTTGAGTCTTGTTTTTTTTTCATTTGCTTGGTTTTTTTCTTCGTCTCTCTTTTTTCTTTCTTTCTTTTTTTTAACATAGGTTCATATTTCTAACGTATTTAACAGACATGCTTTAATGTTAAGCCAACAGTTAAAATCCGATAAAATGCGCAGACTATGGTTGAACACGTGACACTATCAAATTAAGATAACAAGATAATTCAAGAGCTGATTAGCAAAGTTTTTTTAAACGTTTGGCATACCTTTTAAAGAAGGCGTTAATATGAGTCTCTCACACAGATAGAAAATGCTGGCAGATAATATGCAACTTGTCTTCATTGACACACACAAGCGCCCGTGGTAATTACCTGTTGTGAATTCGATCTGCATCTTGCTACAACAGGAGGCTACGTGATATGCTGACTGTTTCTCTCGTGGCTTAAGCGGCATACATGTTGGAACTTGTCAAAGTTTGCATTTCGCGCGCGTGCCAGGTCATCCAGTTACGATAAGGTGTTATATATCCCGACAGTTTACCTCGAAATATGTCATATAAGAATAAAAGCTTAAACATGTAGTTGATTGAAACATAGAATAGTTTAATGATGTTAAGTGAACCATTACAAGTAGACACACAGTGGCGCAAAATGAACAAATATATGAATATAACATAGTTCAGAGCAATAATGAATTGTTTTTTTTCTTGTTTGCTTGTCAAATCACACACACACATGGTCACGGATGTTTTTTATTGGAGAGGAAAGCGTTAGCAAATTGCTTTCTTATTATTTTAATGCTAGCGGAATAAATATGTTATCGATAGCTGGGAAAAGAATCAAGAAGCTTATGAACAATTATTAACAACTATGAAAATAAGGATATTGGGTGCAAAAGCCGTTTGAATGTTACACATCAGAATTCTTTCCAGAAGTATAGTATTAATTTAGGAGAAATGTTGTTACTTTCACTGCCCTTCCTTCTACAAACTATTTAATACACAAGAGGGAGAACAGAAGACAACGGAGAATTATCACAAAAAACAAAGAAATATAAGGTATTTGAAAATTAAAACCGACAGCAAAGAATATATTGGGAATTGATAGTGTTACAGCAAGTGTATTTTGTATCATTTGTGTTTTTTTCAGCTTAGCAAGTTTCTGTGTGCCTGTTACGATTAAAAACGTATACCAAGGAATATACACTTGATTCAAGTTAAGATAACAAGATAATTCAAAATATGGATTATACTAGCTGAAATATGCATTGTTACCCATAGATTGATGACTTATTCCTACAACTATGAGACGTTGGACTTTGGTTGTGCATGCACATAGCTTAAAGAAAGATTTAATTAAATACTCTTATAAAACAGAAAGTAAACAAAATAAACACACCAGGAAAACACAATCCAAAACAAAACCTCTGAACAACCAGGGATGCAATTCTCTTTACACACGGCCCTAATGACCAAGTTGTCGACGGGCCCTTAAACCCGACACACTCACTCACTCTTTACACACGCACAGTAGATGGGGAAAAAAGTTGACAGGGAGAAAGATCCCATGACGAACGTCCTAGCAACTGAATAACACTGACTAACGAGGCAAGACGCTAGTTTAAAAAAAACGCTGAGAAATCAACAAAAAGGTTTCTGCTACGAAATATGACCGTTGGCATTTTAAACGATCTTGGAAATGTGCAAGCAAATACCAGAATCTTTTTTTTTTTTAAATTAACGTCCCCCAACATTGTGTCATATCGGACGAGCAGATACCTGAAAATGTAGTTTTTCTCGACGGTTGAAAAAATGGAGCTTGGGATGCACAGTTGGGATTTTAAAAACCGAGAACTCAGCACAAGGTTTCCCCTACGCAATATATTCGCTGGCTTTAACAATTCTTGGAAAAGTGCGCGTGGGAGAATTAAATGGATGGGGAAAGTGCAAAAGGAATGGCTCGAAAACACTGCAAATGCAGATTTTAGGCAGACGATAGCAAAATATGATACCGGGTGCAAAGCGAATAAAACCTGGCACGTGCTTCGTGGCCTGAAAGCAAGAGATCAGCTTATTGGTCAAGTTCCCTTCTCTCTCTTGATCTCACACGGCGACTGCGCAACGGAAGAGGAGAAACAGAGGGGTAAAGTGACACGTGAGCCAGACGATTGACGGTACCGTCCGATATGACGCAATGTTGGAGGACGTTAATTTAAAAAAAAAAAAAAAGACGATTGACGGCCAGCTAGCCGTGTATTTCAGATAAAATGTAATGATTTATTTATCCATTCAGTTCGTTATATAGGACATTATATTATGCCACTCTTTCTTTTTTATTTCTCTATTACGAATAGGAAGCCGGGGAACTATTCCATTTCGCCCAAACATTCTATGTGGAGATTTCACCGGGAATATATCTTTTGAGGTCCCCTGAAAAAAAGCTTTTTTTTTCCCACAAAGGTCTGCGTGCGTGTGCATGTGAGAACAGCATACATCAAAAACGAAAAGGAGATTAAGATCCAAAGATGGTATTTATAATATATAAATGCGACACGAAGATTTTAATAAAATTATTTATTTATTCATGCATTCATTTAGTTATTTGGCACATTATGATATTATTCCTTTCTTTCTTTTGTTTTAATTTCTCTATTACGGATAGTAAGTCGCGGAACTATTGCATTTCGCCCAAAAAAAATCCATGTCGAGATTTGACCGGAAATATATGTTTTGAGGACCCCTGGAAAAAACCATTTTTCCCCACAAAGGTCCGTGTGCGTACGTATGTGAGAGCAGCATACTTCAAACACGACAAGTAGATAAGGTACCAACGTTGGTATTTATAATATATAAATGCGACACGAGGATTTTAATCAAAATGTACTAGTACGTATAGTAAATAGAGGTAGCATTGCATTCCACCAAAAAAAATTCTATGTCGGGATTTCGCCGGAAAGGTGTTTTGAGGGCCCCTGAATAAAAAAAACCCAAAACAAAAAAGCCTCGTTGACAGGTATGATCGACTCCTGGAGCTGCTCAACGGTCCGAGCGTCCAAGTGCAGACCTACATGTCCATCACAGACGACGTCATGTACGTGGTGTGGAGGTACTGCGAGCAGGGTCCCTAAGGTGAACCCCACCGCCAACGTCGTGATAGCGACGACACCTCAGCCCACACCCCGCCTGGTGCTCTCACCTCGAGCGCCTCGGAGAACGGCTGTGCTACTTCGACACCGACTCCGTCGTCGCCGCCATCCTCTCCGCGGCCGCCGTCCGTGGGACGCCTCCTGGGAGTCATTTATCGCTTATTTCCTTGTAGGTGCAAGGGGAATGTTAGAATACAGTAGGCTTTGTGCGATAGTCAAATGTTTGAGATTCTGTTGTCTTTGCACACTTAACATATAAAAAAATGAGCAACGATGATCCATTTCACGAAAGTACTAAGTTTTCCGAAACTCACACACACAACAAGGAATATCTCCGAAATGGATCACCCTACAAGACAACTTATTCAGACATAAATTGTGTATTTTACCAAGATCTACATTTTTTGTATAGTATAATTTGGTCTATCTCTAACGGTTTGCCAGTTATGCAAAAGTAGTCCAGAGTAAATACGACTACAGGGGCTTTAGCCAGAAAATTCAAGATATACATTTCATTTGTCATAAAAATATCTCAAACATATGACATTTTAATCAAAATCGTTAGAGCTATTTTTAAGAAAATCAAAATTTTCGAAACATTTTCCATGTAAAGGGTAGTTTAGGATGCGGCTATTTTCTTCAAAATCTTTGTGTCGCATCCTTGGAAGACATTAAACTTAAATACTAACTTTGGTTTTTGACCGACTTTTCGTTTTTGAGCTATGTTGTCCACAGACTGACGGACTGACACACAGACACACACTCGGACCTTTTTCTAAAAATGCTTTTTTTTAATTGAGGATTCTCAAAACATATTTCCGGTGAAATCTCGACATCGAATTTTCGGGTGGAATACAATGCTTCCCTACTTACCAGTAGAGAAAGTAATACTATTGCCCTGATAGCATGTCGGAAGATGAACGAGCGAACTTTGAAAAGTGGTACGCTGAAAAAAGGCCCACAACTACATCTTTGACATACAAGCCGAAATGTTGGCGTACTGCAAGATGGATGTTTTGCTGCTCAGTCAGGGTGTCCTAAAGTTTAGGAAAGAGTTTCTCGATGAGAACGGCATTGATGCTTTTCGAGAATGTGTGACTATTGCACAGGAAGGAATGAATGTGTACCGAAAACGGTAAAACTGTTTATAGAAGAGTGAGCAGAGAAGGAGATGTGAATGTGCGATGTGCGATGCCAGGATTTTCATCCCGTTGTACAATGAGTCGCAGTATTCAGCAGTTGCATGCCGTCAGCAACCTTCCAAGACACGTGTTCGCACGGATCACATTGATCTTTGAGAAGCAAGCAGAACATGCCATTCAGGAAAAAATGCATGACAAATTCTGGTTTGTTCTGAAAAAAGAAGCGATTTTACATTCACACGCACTAAAAGCATTTTAATCCCTCTTTTACAGATGAGTCATACAACTTTCTGTATGTTTGAAATTAAGATGCTACGTATTACACTCACACTGTTTTCTCTACTCACCTTTAAATAACACATTCGCATCTCTTTCTCTGCTCACTCTTTTGAAAACAGTTTTCCTGAAAAAAGTGATTTTTTAAAAAAGAACTTTTTATCCCCACTTTTAAAATAAGTAATTTCACCTTCTGCATGTTTCAAATAGAAATGCTTTTATATTCACAATACCTTCGCTAGTCATTTTTAGGAAGCGCATTCACATCTCTTTCTCTACTCGCTCTTCTACTATAGGAATTTTCACGTTATGAAGGCACAACGGGCTCTTATGGACCATGCTATTCTTATGGAAGATTCACGTGCGCTGTTGCCATATGTGCGTGTTTTCAAATGCGACTAAGATAAAGTATGAATATGCATTTCGGTGTGAAATGTATAGAAGAATACTATGGCATGCACGATAAACCTTTTATATAAGTATATAGTTTTTAAAATAATAAAATCTAAAATTTTGTCTAAAGCAGATTTTTTTAACATCTTTCTCGCTCCGAACGTCAAAACA
Source organism: Tenodera sinensis (assembly GCA_030765045.1). NCBI lineage: Eukaryota > Metazoa > Arthropoda > Insecta > Mantodea > Mantidae > Tenodera > Tenodera sinensis. The sequence goes on from CM060964.1 coordinate 154,726,271, forward strand.
TGGTTTCAAATCGAAATAATTGCAATGAAAAAATCTGGATTATTCGCTTGCTTTTGTAGGCCACGTTGGTATTTAGATTATATCAATATGTCTAAACATATTTTTCTAAATAAATAAAGTTTAAAACAAAGTGTTAAGATTCTTCATTTATACAGTGGAAAATGTCGTCCCTGGCTAATTCTCGTTCTGTAAGTCCACGTAAAAACTTACAGCGACAAAGTTGTCAAGGAAATAACGAAATTATTTTTTATTCACATATAGAAAGTCTCCAGTACCGAAGTATCCATGAATCACCATTTAAAGGCAAATCTTTGCGGCGCGCCGGACGAAAGCCGGTCCTCGTGTCTTGGAGATGATGAAAACCAGATGTGGTATGACACTTGAAGGGCCGATAAGGCATTGTACTTCAGCGCAGGTTTTCAATAGGTTTTGGGAATCTGAGGCGTGAGCGAGTTTTACAAGCTCTCTGGTAATTATGTGCATTGCAGTTAAGTGATCAGTGCGGAATGGATCGCAGAAAAAAAGGCGAAATTATTAAAAGTGGTGACCGGAAAACAATTCTTAGAGTGTATGATTATTGAAAGAAAAAGACCCCGGATACAGTGACTCGTTTATTGGTAGTGAGCTTCATAAGGCGACTGGTGTAAGTAGGCCTACATTTTTTATATTAAGAAAAGAATGTAAAGAGGGTCCCATCACTACACCGCGGTTTACATGCAAAACCAGCAGAAGATAAAATATGATCATTTTGAACGCAAATATGGCACAAATTTCCTGAATTTCTATTTAAAAGTACTCCCCCTACAATTCTGACCGTGTTGAAAAAAGTCAATGAGGATGAGGACCTGCCAAGTTTTAAATATTCAACCTTTTATAGCTTAGGGAGGAAATGGGATTTCATTTTGAAAACAGAGGAAATAAATCGTTTATGGTTGAGACAAATTATATTATAGTGCGGAGACATTCCTGTTTACGGAAAATAAAACAATTCAGCAAAGAGGTAAGGAAAGTCGTGTACCTTGATGAAAGTTGGGTATCAAAAGTTTGGAAGGATAGGAAGCGTTTTTTGCCGGGTTATCCACTGGTCTTAAATCATCTACTGCTCGCGGACCACGATTTGTAATATTGCATGTGGATGGTACGATTTGTACAGGGTGCAAAACTTGTTTTCTTGTAAAAAGGTTCTGTTGATTATCATGATGAAATGGACACCGATAGTTTTGAACAGTAATTCAGGAATCAACTAGCAAAACCACGGTAATCGATGCGGCGCAACACACATGGCAACGCCGCGCTGATTCTCCATAAGAGCCATTGTGCCTTCATAACGTGAAAACTCCTATTACAAGAAATATCATCTAAATTCACACTGTTTTCTCTACTCACCTTTAAATAGCACATTCATATCTCTTTCTCTGCTCACTCTTTTGAAAACAGTTTTCCTGAAAAAACGCGATTCTTTTACAAAGAACTTTTATATCCCCACTTTTAAAATACGCAATTTCACTTTGTGCAACTTTCAAATAGAAATGCTTTTAGGAAGCGCAAAAGTTGTGCTGTTCAAAGGCAGCTGGGCGGGCGGGCGGTGATTTCTGGCGAAATCCCGACATCGAATTTTTTTTGGTGGAATGCAATGCTACCTCTATTTACTATACGTACTAGATAAATTAAAAATTATAAGAAAAAAGACAAAAACCGTTAAAAACAGCTAAATACGACTTCGTATGACCAATGAGAACTGACGATGCGGCGTCTGGGCGGATTTCTCTGGCTTCTCCGGTTTCCCCTCCACTAATTCCTCCAACTGCTCCATCATTGGCTTTTAAAATCATCCATTTCACCTGCATTTCATATCATTCTCTTCCTCAGGATCATACTTTGTGATGGGCTGACAACCCGCTTCCAGGTGTTCACTCTGTCCTGGCCATAGGTTCCTGTATTCCCCGCTAGACGTCTGACCCTAAGCACAGGTTTGTAAGACCTTCATAGGGGGAGGGTAGTCAGGGAAGGAAGAAGAACAAGAACAAGAACAAGAACAAGAACAAGAAGAAGAAGAAGAAGAAGAAGAAGAAAGAGTTAACTGTTACATTTTTACTACTCTTTCCGAGGCTTTATGACCCACCATACCTGTATTAACGCGCACGAAATGATTTTCCTGCGCTCGCATACGACTTATAATTTCAATTCTTTTTCTCTCACAAAAAACGTGATAACACTAGTAAAATCTTTCGAAAAATTGTCCATGGAACAAGCAGATTAGGGTAGAGACATTTTCATTAAAATCCTCGTGTCGCATTTATATATTATAAATACCAACTTTGGTTCCTTATCTACTTGTCGTGTTTGAAGTATGATGCTCTCACATACGTACGCACACGGACCTTTGTGGGAAAAAAAATGCTCTTTTTCAGGGGTCCTCAAAACATATATTTCCGGTGATATCTCGATTTTTTTCGGCGAAATGCAATAGTTCCGCGACTTACTATCCGTAATAGAGAAATTAAAAAAAAAGAAAGGAATAATATCATAATGTGCCAAATAACTAAATGAATGCATGAATGAATAAATAATTTTATTAAAATCTTCATGTCGCATTTATATATTATAAATACCATCTTTGGTTCTTAATCTCCTTTTCGTTTTTGATAAATGCTGTTCTCACATGCACACGCACGCAGACCTTTGTGAAAAAAAAATGCTTTTCTCAGGGGACCTGAAAACATATATTCCCGGTGAAATCTCCACGTAGAATGTTTGGGCGAAATGGAATAGTTCCCCGGCTTCCTATTCGTAATAGAGAAATTAAAAAGAAAGAAAGGAATAATATAATGTCATTTGACACTTCCGGTCAGTCATCGGTTCGACATCTTGCTAGGAAAAGTAGGCTACGTGACTTTCTGACATAGCTAAACAAATCCTGCACACGCCACAACCTGACTTCGCTTCTCTTCCTTCCACCTCCCAGCTTGCCTCGGCAAGACGCTTAGCGCGTGCGCAAGTTCAGTTTTTTTCCAAGAAAACGGTCATATTGCATACCGGAAGTCTGGTAATGATTGCTTCAGGTTTTTTAAACTAGTATCTTGCCACGTCAGTCGATTCCCCCCAACTGTCGGCCAAAAACTGCATTTTGAGGTATTTTCTTGCACATATCCATCATCGTTTAAAATGCCAACAGTCATATTTCGGAGTAGAAATCTTTTTGTTGATTTCTCAGCGTTTTTTAAACCAGCATCTTGTCTGGTTAGTCAGTGTTATTCAGTTGCTTGGACGATCGTCATGGGATCTTTCTCCGTGTCAAGCGAAAACTTTTTTCCCCATCTACAGTGCGTGTGTAAAGAGAATTGCATCCCTGGTTGTTCAGAGGTTTTGTTTTGGATTGTGTTTTCCTGGTGTGTTTATTTTGTTTACTTTCTGTTTTATAAGAGTCTTTAATTAAATCTTTCTTTAAGCTATGTGCATGCACAACCAAAGTCCAACGTCTCATAGTTGTAGGAATAAATCATCAATCTATGGGTAACAATGCATATTTCAGCTAGTATAATCCATATTTTGAATTATCTTATCTTAACTTGAATCAAGTGTATATTCCTTGGTATACGTTTTTAATCGTAACAGGCACACAGAAAGTTGCTAAGCTGAAAAAAAACCACAAATGATACAAAATACACTTGCTGTAACACTATCAATTCCCAATATATTCTTTGCTGTCGGTTTTAATTTTCGAATACCTTGTATTTTTTTGTATTTTTTGTGATAATTCTCCGTTGTCTTCTGTTCACCCTCTTGTGTGTTAAATAGTTTGTAGAAGGAAGGGCAGTGAAAGTAACAACATTCCTCCTAAATTAATACTCTACTTCTGGAAAGAATTCTGATGTGTAACATTCAAACAGCTTTTGCACCCAATATCCTTATTTTCATAGTTGTTAATAATTGTTCATAAGCTTCTTGATTCTTTTTCCCAGCTATCGATAACATATTTATCCCGCTAGTATTAAAATAATAAGAAAACAATTTGCTAACGCTTTCCTCTCCAATTAAAAAAAACATCAGTGACCGTGTGTGTGATTTGGCAAGCAAACAAGAAAAAACAAACAATTCATTATTGCTCTGAACCGTGTTATATTCATATATTTGTTCATTTTGCGCCACTGTGTGTCTACTTGTAATGATTTGCTTAACATCATGAAACTATTCTATGTTTCAATCAACTACATGTTTAAGCTTTTATTCTTATATGACATATTTCGAGGTAAACTGTCGGGATATATAACACCTTATCGTAACTGGATGACCTGGCACGCGGGCGAAATGCAAACTTTGACAAGTTCCAACATGTATGCGGCCTGTGTCTGTTGGTAGCTTAAGCCACGAGAGAAACAGTCAGCATATCACGTAGCCTCCTGTTGTAGCAAAATGCAGATCGAATTCACAACAGGTAATTACCACGGGCGCTTGTGTGTGTGAATGAAGACAAGTTGCATATTATCTGCCAGCATTTTCTATCTGTGTGAGAGACTCATATTAACGCCTTCTTTAAAAGGTATGCCAAACGTTTAAAAAAACTTTGCTAATCAGCTCTTGAATTATCTTGTTATCTTAATTTGATAGTGTGACGTGTTCAACCATAGTCTGCGCATTTTATCGGATTTTAACTGTTGGCTTAACATTAAAGCATGTCTGTTAAATACGTTAGAAATATGAACCTATGTTCAAAACAAAAAAAAAACACAAAAAAAAGAGACGAAGAAAAAAACCAAGCAAACGAGGAAAAAAAACAAGACTCAACTTGTACGTATCAATATAATTGAAATTTTAAGCAAAATTCTGATGCTATTTTTTTCAGAAAATACAAAATTTGGAAACATTCCAAATTGTTTTTTTTTTTCAACATTTTCATATCTCGTTCTTGAAAGATTTAAATCTAAGTCCGTTAACTGACTTTTTTTTCGTTTTTTTAAACTACGCTTTTTCACCATCAGCAACCCTATCATTTCTGCAATTCCTTTCTCTCTCCCTTTTTTTATAAGGCAAAGGTTGCTTCCTCATTTTTAATTCAATCGCAACGCACCTTATTTTCCGCCAATCATCGTCATTTTGGAATCCTAACGACCAAATCCCAACTCGTCTTATTTTATCTAATCAGATCACGCCACGTCACTTCCACATATCACGTTTCCCCATTTCTCCAAGATCCTTTCTTTCTTTGCTTCCCAACACCCGTCAAGACCACATCACTTCTCCCTTCCGCAAATCACGTGCTTTTTTTTCGTTTTCTACGAGCAACAATACATCTCGGCAGTCAAAATGCAGCAAATGATAAAAAACCTAGAGCGGATGTTTCTCGGTAGATGCTTATCAGCGCACTTGTACAATTCGCCGACATATATTATGACAGATCACATTCTCGGCGATTGGATGCTTAGCGTCCGTCAAGACAGAGTACTCGTTCAACATCCACACGCTCAAGGTGCACCAACTATATTATTCTATTCAAAAAAAGCAACGGTTGTTGGGAACATCTCAACGGTTTTTTCCTGTGCCAGAAAACCCCATCCGGCGGATGTGGTATATCGCAATATTCCCCTCCCCTCCCCCTCCCCTTTCCCACACCCTCCTCACCAACGGATGTGGGCGTGTTCGCAAACTCAGCGCTTACACCTGATACCTCTTTCATCTACATAGACGTCTCATCTTGCCTTCTGTTGAGACCGAGCTCTCGTGGAGGAACGACATGCCAACCCTGTGCAAGACCTACAACTACTCCTGCGGCAAATTCCGGCTTCGTCACTCGAACTTGTGTTCCAGGTGTCAACTTGAAAAATTCGATGTCGGGATTTCGCCGGAAATATATTTTGAGGCCCATGAATAAAAAAAAGTCTCGTCGACAGGTACGATCGACTCCTGGAGTTGCTCAACGACCTGAGCGTCCAAGTGCAGAGCTACGTGTCCGTCACCGACGTCATGTACCTGGTGTGGAGGTACTGTGAGCAGGGTCCCCAAGGTGTACCCCACCGCCAACGTCGTGATAGCGATGACACCTCAGCCCACGGCCGCCTGGTGCTCTACTCTCACCTCGAGCGCGTCGGAAAACGGGTGTGATACTTCGACACCGACTCCGTCGTCGCCGCCGCCACTCCGTGGACGCTGTCCGTCGGACGTCTCCTGGGAGTCATGAGTCATCTTGCCTTCAGTTGAGACCGAGCTCTCGTGGAGGAACATCATGCCAACCCTGTGCAAGACCTACAACTACTCCTGCGGCAAATTCCGACTTCGTTACTCTAACTTGTGTTCTAGGTGTCAACTTGCACTTGCTCCTCAACGGCTAAATCATCTCAAATAGCAATGGCTGGTGGTAAAATCTCAACGGTTTTTTTCCTGTGCCAGAACGCCACATCCGGCGGATGTGTGATATCGCAATCTCCTTCCTGCAGATATTCATTTCCCTCCTCCCCCCACCCCTTCCGCCACCCAGCGGGTGTGTCTGCGATCGCAAACACACGTCTTACACCTGATGCCTCTTTCATCTACATAGACGTCTCATTTTTACCTTCAGTTGATACCGAGCTCTCGTGGAGGAACGACCTGCGAACCCTGCAAGACATATTACGGCTCCTCCTGCTACAAATTCCGGCTTCATCACTCGCACTTGTGCTCAAGGTGTCAACTTGCACTTGCTCCTCAACGACTAAATCATCTTTCATCATTACCCATCCAACCCCACACGGCCCACCTCGTTTGCAACCAACTTTCTATAACCACCAAACAGGTTTGTACTCCTTTTCGTACAACAATAATTTAGACTTTTTTTTCAATGCATCTTCTCAATAAAATAAATAATCTAAGTAACAGCCCCCTTAAGCAATCGGATTAACGATAATCCTATGGCGTTAGTGGCGCGTGGCGCGACGTTGATGCCGGGAAGTTTGAAAATTTGAAATTAACAACGTTCACAAAAAAAAATTTCAAATTCTCAAATTTAACAACATCTTAAGTTTTTTCAGTGTCGCCGTTTGATGTTGGGAAATTTGGAAAACGCAAAATTGCGGGGAAATTTGAAAATTTGACATTAACGACAATAACGGAAATTAATTTCAAACAAATAAATAGTCCCCCTTAAGCAATTCACTTAACGGGAGCCTCCCCACTAGGGGTGCTAGTGTCCCCGTGACGCCATTTATGGCAGAAAATTTGAAAATTTAAAGATGGCGGGAAAATGTAAAAATTTGAAATGTACGACTACGGCGGGAAAAAGTTCAAATTTTCACATTTTCAGCCATCTTGAATTTTCCACCATCTATGACGTCATAGCGACACTAGCGCCCCTAGCGGGTAGGCAACTCGTTAACTGGATTGCTTAAGGAGGGACTATAACTACTGGCGTTCTGACAGAGCTGCATGCGATTGAATTATTATAAACATAAGATGAATTAATATTAACATTGCAATACAATAGATACAAGCAGAACAAAGGTAAGGAAATAAATAATGAAATGAGTAAGTGCAGGTTTAATACTTTGGCGCCTTAATTATATCTGTTAATAAATTGAACGATACAATAAGAGAAAGAATGTAGACTTATTATACTAATGAGCTTATTACGCAATTATTTTTTTTCTCTAATGGAACAATAACCAGAAATAGTGAACTCAACGTTTATAAAACATTAATAAATCTAGCAGTAACCTATGGATCTGAGGTTTGGTTTACCACAATTAAAAATGAACGACGAAAAGGCTTTGCGATCTTTCAAGAGAAGAATACTGAGACAAATGTTTGGATCCGTACATTGTGGAGTACAGAATTGCAGAGTGAGAAACAACCAGGAAATAAATTATTTAGTAGAAGGTCAAGATACAAATATATTTATGAAATCCCAGCAACTTACATGGTTGGGATACCTGGAAAGAATGGAGGATGAGAGGAGTCCAAAGAAAATGTGAAAGGAGAAAATATTTTCACGAAGAAGGAAAGGCAGAACAAGGTGAATAGATTGTGTGTAGGAAGATCTTGCTGCAATGGGAGTCAAGAGGCTGGAGAAGGAAGGCGCATGATAGATGAGAATGGGAGAAAATAGTACGGAAGGTCAGGGCCCAGTCGGGCTGTAGAGCCATAAAAGAAGAAGGTACAGGTTTCAAAGGAACTGCTCAAAATAACCTCTAACATCAATGCATATGTGACATCGACGCAGAAATGATTTGCGAACCCTGTTGAGCATTCCTGGTGCGTTGCGAATCCCATCACTGGCTGCAATAATGCCAGCAACCAGCGTCTCCTCAGAATAAATTAATGATGAATACAACATAGTCTGATGATGACCCCAGAAAAAGAAATCCATTGGATTGAGATTCGGCGAACGAGGTGGCCACGGCAGGGAAGGACTGCCTCTTGCGATCCAACGATTGGAGAAGACTCGATTTAGACATCCTGCATAATGTGCAGGAGCCCCGTCGTGTTGGAAATGCAGTTGAGCGCGAACATCAAGCGGAACTTCTTCCAAAAGGGCTGGCAGTACATCCTTCAGAAATATTTTATGTGTTCCCACGCAGTTCAGGAGGAAGAAGGTATGGCCCAATGACGAGGTCAGAAACAATGCCAGCCGATATGTTCACCATAAACCACTGTTGCTGGCTCTTTTGAGCAGTGATATGGGGGTTTTCGTATGCCCATATGTGGCTATTCTTGTAGTTCAGAATCGGCCCATCCCTGGTAAACATGGCTTCGTCGGTGAAAACAGTTCCAGTGGCTGTCTTAAGGCCCATTCGCAAAACTGCAAGCGTAACTCACAATCTTCCGCAGTTAAGGCTTGCACCTTTTGCAGATGGAAGGGGTAGAGCTGCTCCTCATGCAAGACTTGCCATACACTTGGGTGGTTGACGCCCATTGTGTGTGCAATAGCACGGGTGCTGATTGACGGTACCTGTTCAAGTAAACGCAGTAGGTTTGCTTTAAACTCTGGAGTGCGATGAGTACGTCTTGCGCCTCAATCTGCTTTATTTGGCATCACAGAACCACGTTCTCACAAACGCCGATCTACACATTCGGAAGTAGTCCGATGGGGCTGCCGTCTATTGGGATACCTTCCGCTGTAAACCCGTGCAGCTTTTGCAGAACAACCTCCTGCTTCGTCATACACTAGGTGCATGTCAGCAAATTCGGCACAAGTGTAATTTTGCTCCGTGTCCCTACAGTATCTATTTCACTGCTTCAACACAGTGTTATTGTGTGCTGAAGGAAGTAGGAAATGAGACGTGGGTGACTCGCGTAGGAAACGGTCACCACATGATGGCTTTAGTGTCTTCCAGGGTTACACCTGTTGCCAGTATTAGACATGTCATGCTACACATAGGCATTCAGCGTCTCTTGTGGGGAGTTGTAGTACTTTGTTTATTACTTCGTTCAATGTTCTGTGCACTGTTTACAGCAGGTCAACGTTACATTGAAAATTGCTCTTATTGACATCAGGGTTGCCAACCCGTACGATAATTATGTGGGTGTACGATAATTTGGATACCGGCGAAATATCATTTTCACTGGATTGTCACACCAGGGAAATCAAATTAATTACAAATAGCGACACCCCTCTAAGTCAACCATTTCATATCCTACTAATCCTTCTACCCTTTATTCTCTTGTTGCCAGTGTGACCAGATCTGCTAATTTCAATGAAGAAGGCACCGTTCAGAAAATTGATGAGCAATGGAGAAAACTCGGAATACGTGGCATTCCGTATGAAATAAAGAACATGCCTGAACCTGGCAGTTTATGGAGTACTGTTAAACACATGTCACCTCCGTGGAAATACTGATTTCAAAGAACTGGTGGAAATTGCATTATCAGTGATTTCATTGCCCCACAGAAACACTACCTGTGAAAGAGTTTTTTTTTCTAAACTAGGTTTAATAAAAACCAAAATTAGAAACAGATTGGCGCTAGATACGGTAAATGGACTTATTTTGTCGTCTGAGCTTATGAAAGATTGTGGTGGGTCCGAAAATCTGCAAGCGAGATGTTAAAGTTTATCTCAACAAGTTCGTATAACGCTGCAACAGTCCAGGAAGATGATAAACTTACACATGAATAGTGCGAGAAACATAAGTACTAAAGTAGTAATACTGATTGAGATCATCCATCTTATCAATCTTGTAAGTGGATATCGTAAACATCAATACTATTACATTTTCATAAGTTTTATGCTGATATATTTATTGTTGTAGCATGTGATTTATGATGTATGATGATTTTGAATCCAAATTTATAATTGTGAGTGGCCGGTACGATAATTTTACTTTTAAACATTGGCAACCCTGATAGACATGGACAATTATAGCCAGCAGACAGCTTAAGACCAATGGCAATACATAACCCTCCAGCCTAAGTCATCAGATGTGAGAAGAAGTAAAAGTAAACAATACTTCGTGTATTACATATGATGGTCGTATTTTGCTATTTTAAAGCAAACGCACAACATTGCTCTCAAAATGGAAAAGAAAAGGGGGGGAAACTCGATTTCTCGGGTGTATTAGGTCCACCATCAGTCAAAGCACACGTTTAAGAACTGCCCTATATTTCTGTAGCCGCTCGCCACAACCTGTTATCTATTGCAGTGGCGTGCAACCACGTGTTAAACCTCCAATTTAAGCGCTCACGGTAACGCTACAATTTAGAAATACTTCTTCAGAGAGACAGCAGACAGGCTTTACTAGGTTTCTAATAAGTACTATTTCGAATTCCTGTGGATAATATTGACATATTTCTTTCTGGTTATGATTTATTGGTCAAAATCTCTAATTATTTTGAATACGTGTAACTTATTAACTTGACATCGTAGACCATTGGTTTCCTGTCTCAAATTGATTGTCTATGAACCCTCTATTATCAGTAAAATTTGTGTTGTATTATTCATTTACACCCTTATGTCACTCCTCCAATGCACAAAGGCACTGATTAGCATATTTTACTTTAACAATGCATAATTGCTGTTCACCTTTATTACACCTGGAAAATTATTAAGTATATTCTCTAGGATTAGAAAAAGCATCAAGTTATAAGACAGGTTTCTATTCAGCTCCATTATTCTAAATTTTTCTGAATTAATGCATAATATTCAAATTGAACTGTATTGAAGACTGACACAGAGTGAAGACATTGGTACCAACAGTAATATTTATAATGATTGCATTTATTATTTATATGATCAATCCAGTTTACAGCTATGATTTAAATTGAAAATGGGTTTCGGGTGCATTCAAATCATTCAGCAAATCCAAAAAGGAATAATTTTCTAAACATTAAAATAAAAAGAACAGTTTTGCTTTGAGAAGCAAAAGGCATAAATTTTCCCTAGGCAGAATTTCGTTCCTGACATTACTTAACAAGCTGATGTAGAGTAAAACAAGTGCAAGTAATCCAGAAAGAGACACTCTAATTGTTCACTTCTAGGGGTTTCAGAATTTAGTGCTGCTTTAGTGAATATTTGGGATTATATCATTGGGACTGTCTATGACATATGCATAAGCTGTTTTGTTTACCTTTTTGCCTTCTATTTACTTAGTTAAAACAAATATCCTTTCTTCTCCATCCATAAGAAACTTTCTCCGTAGCTCCAACTGTGGTGCGGACATTTCAAGTGAGAATAAGAGCAATTCAAACAACTTTTGTTTCATTTTTAATTAAAGATACCTATTGAAATGAAAAGAGAGAGAGCAGTAAAGTCAAATGTAAAATAGACATATATAGGGAAAATTAATTTTTCGTTCATGAATTTAATAGACAAACGTGGGTACAATTTGAAAAGTAGTTATTTAAGAATGATTAGTTTGCTCAGCTTATATGGTAGGTTCACTTGCACAACAAATGGTGGAAGAAATTCTACTTCGCATTTGTATTAGGCATTTTCAAATTATATTCCTAATGCAATTGTTGATGGTAATTTTAGATCAATAGCTTGTTGCTTGATCTATTGCTAGAAAAAGGATTTCATTTCATGTCCTGCTCTCCAAATCCTTAACCTCTGCACTTCTCCTTCTGGCTCCTCATCCAATATATGGTACTTGACATGGATACCCAGGGCCGTATTTACGTAAGGGCAAACCGGGCAACTGCCCAGGGCGGCACATTTTAGGGGGCGGCAAAATTACTGGAAAGCTGCACCAAAAAAAAAAAAAAAAAAAAAAGCATAGACATGAAACATCAAGTCCCTTTTGATTCTGGATAAATTGATTGAAGAACTGGACAACAGAGTTTCTTCCTACAAGGAATACAGTGAACCATTTATGTTTTTTACAAATCTGAAGATGCTTAGTCCACCTGAAATTCAGGAAGCATCATCCAGACTTCAGAAAGTCTACAGTTCGGATCTTGAAGATTCAGCATTTGTACTTGAATGCTTACACTTCAAAAGCTACATAGAAAAGAATGAAAATGCGTCGCACTCTCCTACACAGCTGTAAGGTAACTGTCTAGAGAGTGTTTACCCAAACTTAAACATAGCACTCCTGCTTCTTCCAACTGCTCAACTGAGAGATCATTTTCTGCTCTAAGACGCATAAATAAGAACATCACAAGTGAAGGATCGTCTTAGTTATCTTGGTGTTGTTGCAATTGAATCTGACTTACCAGTGAAAATGGACTATGACGAACTCATAAACTTGTTTGCAAATGATAGGGCAACGAGGAAGCCTCTTGTTATTTGAACAGCATATGTTTTGACATCTAATATGGAGTGATGCCTCTTTAGTGTAAGTTCTTTCTATTAAGATGTTCCTACTTAAATTTTAATAACCTCACTTATGGTGTTTGCCACTCATACTTAAGTGTCCAAACTAGTGAAACCATTCTCTATGTTGTGAAAATTTAAGTAATATATGTATGGCAAGTTGGGGGGGGGGGGGCAGCAATTTTTTTTTTTTTTTTTTTTTTTTTTTTTTTTTTTTTTTTTTTTTTTTTTTTTTTTTTTTTTTTTGCCCAGGGGCGTCACAGGTCCTAAATTCGGGCCTGTGGATACCCATTTTTGTGACAAGGAATTGTTTATCTGGTTGTTAAAACTTCTGATGATTTACATTACAAAAATTGGAATGCTTTCTAAGGCAATGTTACTGATGTCTTTGTTGGAAATCAACACTTGGAGAAATTATAGTTGGTTCTTTAAAAGCTGAGGAATGTATTTACTTTTCTTTACTAATGCATTTTATTACTTTTTCTCTTGTTTATTTATAATAATTTTTCCTCGAGTTCAAAGATAAAAAATAAAAATTTAATGCTGCATCTAGATCAAATACTGTTTCCCCCATTATTATTGTATCAGTTGTTTGCCATAAATTCATAAGCTCAGCAATTACGTAGATATTATTTATAATTCAATTAATTTCAATTCTAAATTATAAGCTCTATGAAACATAAACACAATTAAACATCTGACGTTGATTGAAAGAAGATGGGATAACAAATGATTTCAATGAAGTTGGATGAAATTGTTTCACTTTTAAGTAACAATGGCTGATAATAACCATTATACCACAGGATCGTCAATTTTATTGTATCTATCCCTCTGTAGTTTCCTATCATTCATAGATAAACCAGAGCAATAAGGTGTGGCTAACTTTGGGCAAAAATCAAGCCGGAACTTAGAAATTTAAATTCTACAATTATTGTTATCCAAATGCAAAATGGTTAATAGTACTCGTTTTCTCTCACTCAGCCAAGCACTCAAGAAACTGGGAAGCTTTGTTACCTGCTACAACCAGTGATGTTGAAATAAAGGAGTCAATAACTGTAGAAAATTTGGGCTCAAGTTCCGCTAATGTCTTTGATGCAAGACGGCATAAACATGTGGCTCCTGCTTCAACAACAGCCCCAATAGCAACTGGTACCTAAAACCAAGCGAAACAATTTTCACAACATTGTTAAATTTGAACATTAATTAGTACTAAGAAAGGAGTTACTTAGATATTAAGATAAATGTGGCGATCTGAAGTGGTTCTGTGTGTATTATGCTGTGGATTATTGAAGTCTGATGTGAATGTAAATGCTCAAAGATGTATTAAAATGCAGCATTATAACTATATTGCTGGGTGCAAATGGTCAGGTCATCACACTGAAAATAATGACATGAGATTTTAAAAGAGTTAAATTATAGTGGACACTTGTTTCAAGTGCCTAGAAAGTGAAAAAAATTGTGATCAACTTTTGTACATTTATCCATTGAATAAATAAGTTTGTACCCAGGATAGAAGGAGAAAAACTGAAACCTGTGTAACTATTTCAGTGTCAAGGAAGGAAAATTGTTCCAATTATTTTTAACTGATACATTGTCAGTTACAACAGAATCGCCCCAGACAGCGAACCATCGCCAAGAAGACTAAGACCATGCCACCGATGATGTCCACCGCAGGTGTGGACGAAACGTCTGGACTTCAAAACTCCAGCAGACCACGGCTTCTAAGCCCGGAACTAATTTCTAGTTGTAATACCTGTCGGGTGTTCACAAAATTTAGTCAGCCCTGAAAATGTGAAATAGCATCTGCCGTATACTAGTTATGATTCTAAAAGAGATACAAAAGCAACCGTTACTCTTCCCACCATCAATAATAATAATAATAATAATAATAATAATAATAATAATAATAATAATAATAATAATAATAATAATAATAATAATAATAATAATAATAATGATAATGATAATGATAATGATAATGATAATGATAATGATAATGATAATGATAATGATAATGATAATGATAATGATAATGATAATGATAATGATAATGATAATGATAATGATAATGATAATGATAATGATAATGATAATGATAATGATAATGATAATGATAATGATAATGATAATGATAATGATAATGATAATGATAATGATAATGATAATGATAATGATAATGATAATGATAATGATAATGATAATGATAATGATAATGATAATGATAATGATAATGATAATGATAATGATAATGATAATGATAATGATAATGATAATGATAATGATAATGATGATGATGATGATGATGATGATGATGATGATGATGATGATGATGATGATGATGATGATGATGATAATAATAATAATAATAATAATAATAATAATAATAATAATAATAATAATAATAATAATAATAATAATAATAATAAATGTAATAACGAAAAGTTATTATTAATTAATTATAATTAATAACTTAAAGAATTAATAAATAGTAATTAATTAATACTGTAAACAATAAATGAATGGTGAACTTATGAAAATAGTCATCAGGCATACCGTTCTTATTTTGCATACCGTTTATGCATACTTTATTAGTTTTTAATGCATATTTGCATGCATATTTTGGCACTTGTGTTTGAATACAAATCCGGGTTCTGATCATAAGCAATATGTTACATCATCTGGCTCTGTATATAAGTCAAACTGAAGCTTTGGCCAATATGGCGGCGTGCAATGTGCTCATTCGTAGCAAATGTACAACGCTTAAGTAATAACAGTAAAAATCAAGATAAAAGTGAGTAAAAAAGCCGGTAAAATGAATATAAGCCTGGAGTGAGCTGTGTTAATGAAGGTAAAGGTGTAACAGTGTTAGAAAAAGAAAGATGTGACCATACAGGTGTAACTGTCGGTGGACACGTGGGTCTTAGTGGTTCCTTAGATGAAAAATCTTGTTTGTACGCGAGATAGTGTCACTTCAGATGGTGCTAAATATCCTAAATAAGGATTTAATAAATGCTCAAGAAGAAGTGAATACGCTGAAAGCAGAACACGATGAAATGAAATGCCAAATAAAGCTGATGAAAGACGAAAAACGGAAAAGTCAAAACAGGGCAACGGTCGTGCAGAAAACACAGGAATAAATATGACTCGCCACACAAGAAAGAAGAGTCCATAACTACAACAAAGAACACATTTGAAGTCTTGATGGGAGATCTGGAAGACAAAGAAGAAGATTCTTCACCTAAGGAACCATTAGGACCCTCTGGATGAAACTCCAAATATTCGTGGCGGTGACCTAGCCTCCAAACATCATCCAGGGAAACTACAGCAAAGGAACCAGAAACAGAAGTGATACTGACCGGTGATGTTATACTAAATCATGTGCAGATAAATGATGCAAAACCTAAGATTTATAGGGGGATTAATGTACAGCAATTGTGTAAAGTGGTACAAAATCATACTGGCAG
This sequence comes from Tenodera sinensis, assembly GCA_030765045.1. NCBI lineage: Eukaryota > Metazoa > Arthropoda > Insecta > Mantodea > Mantidae > Tenodera > Tenodera sinensis. The sequence continues at coordinate 154,742,450 of CM060964.1, forward strand.
TGAAAAGAGTGAGAAAATCACCAAAATGGCTATGTTCCTCGTAGGTACAAATAATCTGAAGTATCCGGTAAGCCCAGATGAAATTATGGGAGAAACAAAAAACTTAAGGGAGGAAAATTGAAGCTTACACAAGCAGCAGTGACTTTAAACACTATTGTGAAAAGGCGTGATGTTCTCATGAAGTACTTATGGTAAATGCAGTTAATGCCAATCTAAGATGAGCATGCAACGCACCAAATTGGCGGCGCCGTGGCCGAGCGGTTAGCGCGCTCGCCTACCACCTAGGCGGCCCGGGTTCGATCCCAGGGACCCGCATGTGGTATTCGTGGTGGACGAAGCGGCGTCAGGGCGGGTTTTCTCCGGGTACTCCGGTTTCCCCCGCCATCTCATTCCACCGGTGCTCCATCTTCATTCCATGTATCATCAGTGTCACCGCCTGCGGTGCCGTAGTAGTAAAAGCGGGCGTTAAACACTACAACAACAACAACAACGCACCAAAGGCAATATTTGTAGATGTAGAGAAAATAATGGACAATTCATATATCACAAGGGATGGACTATAAAGGATCACATAGATTAAGGAAAGCCATGAAATCAGTAATTGATATACTGGACAATAAATAAACAGGGAAAATAAAGAACTAACTAGATGGTGATGTAACTGAAAGTGTCTATATGGATTCAGTTACGCATAATGTTAGGTATGGGCTAAAGAAAGTAAGACAAAATAAAGTAAATAAAAATAGGACCAAAGGGGAAGAACTGAATATTTTCATCATAATGTACAAAGTCTTAGGAATAAGTTTATAAATTTCAAAGCTTCAGAAAAAAATTTTAACATTGCACATATTATCTGATTTTATGAACATTGGTTATCAGAACAGGAAATAAAATGTATTAAATTGGAAGGATATACGTATATTGAGAGCTAGCTATTGTAGGAAAAATATATTACATGAAGGATCCTGTGTGTGTGTGTGTGTGTGTGTGTGTGTGTGTGTGTGTGTGTGTGTGTGTGTGTGTGTGTGTGTGTGTGTGTGTGTGTGTTTGTGTGTGTGTGTGTCCGTATATATCCATCCGCCCTTGGGGCCCTAATGACCAAGTTGTCGACGGGCCCTTAAACCCGACACACTCACTCCATCCGTGCGTCCGTCCATCCACACATAAATAAATGAATAAATAAATATACAGGCTGTCCAAACATTCGACCGACAAACTTTGGGAGCTGATAGATAACATCATTTTAAACACTTTTTTTTTTTTTTTTTTTTTTGCTGCGGTGCTTTGCTTAAGCACTAGACCAGTTAATGACATAGATTACTGCCTCTCACCCAGTTTAGGTATTTACGGCAAAATCAACAATGCAAATTAGTGTTGCATTTATCTTAGTAAGGCACACAATGATGTTAATCCAAGAAACAAACGCAGAACACAAAGCATAAACATCTAATTGCTTACAGGTAACCACAGCTTTACTATTCAAAAAAAGACCGGCAGACTTTTAAACCACAGAAATGGCTGGTGTCTGCGAGAGTACAGCAGAATAGGGCACACCAATGCACTCTTTGTGTTAATCGCAATGGGCGTGCGTTCCAACATTTACTTTGAATAGTAAAGCTGTGATTAACTGTAAACAATGAGATGTTTGTGTTTTGTTTATATGTTCTGTGTTTTTTCTTGGATTATGATTGTGTGCCTTGCTAAGATAAATGCAATACTAATTTGAATTGCTGATTGTGCCGTAAATACTTAACTGTATGGGAGGCAGTAATCTATGACATTAACTCGTCTAGCGGTTAAACGAAGTACTGCAGCAAAAAATAATGTTATCTATCAGCTCCCAAATTTTGTCGGTCTAATTTTGGGACAGTCTGTATAATAACGCACTGTGAGAGACAACAGAGAAATAGTAATTTCGAGTTTATTACAAATGCAAATAATAAGCAGAAAGCAATGTGGACACAAACAAAGCAGAGTATTGGATGTAGAAAAGATATAAATAATATCTCTATAAAATTAACAACAAATGAAGATAGATGGCCCACAATCTATAGCAATAATTTCAAAATTATTTTAGTGAGGTTACCAACAGCTAGTGGGTAAATTTCAAAAACATACAAATCTAATCAAAATGGATCTTGTAAGGGTAAGTCAACCATAACGGCAATTTACAGTTTTACTGAACAGGGTTTAGACATGATTGAAAAGGGAAATGAATGTACAGGTTACTTTTAGATTTAACAAAGTTATTTGAAATTATTCAACATGATATTGTATTAGATAAAGTGCAGTTATACCGAATAAGAGGAAAGGGGCAGGAATGGTTCCAGTCTTATCCGTACAACCACAAACATAGGGTTGAAACAAAAAATATTGATTGGCAACTATTTTAAGACGTTTTACGTCCAAAGTGAAACATACTAATCATGGAGTAGCTCAGGGTGCTATATTGGGGCCAATTTTATTTCTAGCATTTATAAGTTATTTTTCAAGACACTTAAATAAACATGTTAACATGTTTGCGGAGGACACTAACATAATAAATGGAAGGACCAGAGGATACAGGGAACCTAATAATCACAATGGAAAATGATTTAATAATAAACTACCTTTAAATCTTTCAAAAACAGCAGCAGTTGTATTTGGACATAGAGATAAATATGAGAATATTACTCACCTTCAAATATATAAAATAAATATTACACAAGTTAATATAGACATTTTTGAACATATGGCTAGATCAACATTTAGATTGGGGAATCCATAGAGCTAAAATAACAGCAAAATTGAACAGATTATATTTTTTATTAGAGCAATAAAGAATTAAACATTAATACTATAAAATTTCATATTTCGGATATACGTGAGTCTATTGAAATATGCGATGTTTTGAGGAAACAGTAAAGATAGTAATTTAGCAAGAAAAGATAATTAAAACCATTATACATATTGGTAAAATTGACTTCTGTAGGCCATTTTTAAAGAATCAGACATGATAATTGTGCCCAGTTTGTATTTATACATCACATTATGTAATGTGAAGGAGAATATTAATAGTTTTATGACAAATGAAGACAGTCATTTACACAAGAAACAAAACAAGCTTAAGGGTTATTGAACATAAAACATTCCTGTTTACAAAATGGGTAAAGTATTATGAGACTGTGCTATTTAATAAATTTCCACTAAATTTAAAACAACAGTCCATGCGTTGTTTCAGAAGAGTTTTTAAGAGTTTGCTACAGAGAGAGACCTATTATAGCATAGATGAGTTTTTAAACTCAGCTTAATAGCTAATTAAATTTATTATGTTTTAAATTGATAAGTATTGTAGTTAAATTAATATACCTAAGGGTAATTTTGCATTAGTTAATGTAATCTGGCGAAACCTGTAGGTATACCTTGTTATATTAATGCTGAATAAATTGGAATTTGAAATTTGAATTTGAATGTAGGCACCAACTTTGGTATTAGCAGGAACAATTTTAGTGTTAATATCAGCAAACAAGAATCATACAAGTTTCGTTCTATATAACAGTTATATTATGTGTACTACTGTAAACTAAATTAAGTTTAGGATTTTGCAAGTCAGTAGTATATACAATAGTCCCTCCCGTTGCTAACAGTTTTCTTTCCTTCTTCCCCCCCCCCCCCCCACTCACTTTTTAGTATCAGCATGCAATAGTAAAATGCAGGTTCAGGCATACTCCAAGGTTTCTAATCGCATGCGAGGAGGTTCCAATATCTTTAAACCCTTTCCAGAGGACACGCCCTGTCACGAAAAAAAGATGTTACAGATTAAAGTAGAGAGATTATTTTCTCATATGGAATTACAAGCTTAACTTCGAGAGAAAATAATTACGCGCGATGTGTCTAAGTTTTCTTTTAAATATAAAAACAAGAAGGGTCGTAGCGTAAGACCTTTGTAATTTCTTTACTCGTATAGCAAGTAATAAAGTCAATTAATATTTCTTCCATTCTCAAAATGAAGCGATCGTTGGTCATTTTATTTACCCATCTTAGGTAAGCGCAATATCACAGACAAGGTACCCACCCTGGATTACCTAATGCCAAAGACGCTGTGCATGGTGACAGAGAGAAATCTACAGCGTCAATGACAGTGTTTTCAGGGATCGAGCCGAGATTCAACGACCCTCAGCCAGGAGAGCCGACAATTTCCCAATGACCTTCTCAACAACGGGATGGCGAGGGTGGATGAAGGGGGCAGGGCGGGAGCACGGAGGACGATGAGCGGGAGTGACGTAGGCACATAATAAGTGGTGTGACTAAAAAAAAGCATTCCACACAACCCAGCCCACTCCCTTCATAAGTCATAACCACTGACAAGCGCGCGGGGACAGCCCCACGTGTAAGTATATCAGATGTAGGTACTATCTTTCACAAAAGTAAATACCTGTCTTCAGTGAGACATGCGCGAAGGGTCACCTAATTCTCAGGCGTGCTTGCATAGGTGGTATGAGACTTAAATTAGTCATATGCTTCCCTTGCTGCTCGGAGGACATGGCAGCCATGTCACCTCGCAACTCACCTCGCCTCGTGCCTTTGAAAAGCAATATTTCAGCAATCTTTCTACATAAACGAGCAAACATTACAGATTCAACTTCAGTGCACCTGCAGAACACATGTTCTTATGCTGTTTCTGTTAAGTTGAGGATTAGAACTAAAGTAATTCAGTTTTGGTGCTAGACTTATAGAACGTGAGTTTAATCAGTCAGACCAAAGCCGCGTGTTCATTATGGCTGTGCTGGCTAAGGCGTGTTCTTTCATATGAACGGTGTGGTCTGGGTTCGAATCCCATTAAACATATGTATTCCTTTTTATTTCCCTTTTTCTTTTTTCTTTAACTGGAGCATTATTATTTATATAACCCGTGCGAAATATAAAATTATACAAACTAATGGAATCTATTTCTAATAAAGGTCCTCCTTTAGGTATTTTTATTCCGCGTACCGTTGTAACCTTTCCCGCCATCTTGTGAATGCTGTAGTATGATTAAAATTTAACAACTGAATGCTTCCTAAGATATCAGCTGCTGAAAATGAAGCGGGGTGCACACCTACCTCAATTGTCAAACATTCCCCTTGAGATTAATATTTCCCTTAAAATATTCACATTCAAAAGCATCTCTATGAATTTCGTAGGCTATTACCATATTAAAATATATAAGCGTGTAATAGTGTAAATTGGCCGCCTCCGTAGCGCAGCTGGCAGCGCGCATGCCTGTGGCGCGGAGGACCCGGGTTCGATCCCCGGTACCAGCATGGGGATTTTATCCCCTCTGGGAGGTCTGGCACGGGGTGCACTCAGCCTCGTTAGGTCCCGGGGGGACCAATTAAGGAGCTACTTGATGGAGAAGTAGCGGCCCCAGGTCGAGAAGACCGCATAACTGGCCGGGAGGGCTCGGGGCGCTGACCACGTCCCACCCTCCAGTACTGCACCTCACCAATGACGCCTGTAGTGGGCAGAGGTGGGGGACGCAGCGGCTGGGCGGTAGGCCTTGGCCCTTCGTGGGCTGTCGCGCGGGGTTTACATTTACATTACAATAGTGTAAATTACCAGTTCTGGATGCCAGTGAATATGACACATTAAACAGAACAGAATGGAGTTGTTGAAGCAATCTTTGCACCCAGCAAGGTTGTCATGTCGTTTATATCCAAGCAGACACAACATTGCCATGTCCCCATTAACTCAATTTGTAGCAGTGTGCCTTCATCCGATTTTCCGTTCCTGATAAAAAGCTGTAGAGAACTAAACACGTTTGTTAATCTTGTATTACAGAAAACAAGCATGCGAAAAACGAGACTTGAACACCCGTCAGCTAACAGTTCTGAATTTCCCAATCAACGACGAAGCGCTCTTAGCTACTCGTCAGCTGGGCCTTCGCGCTGTATCATATGATATTAAGGTTGCTGTCACTACCTTAGCAGCTAATTTCACTGCAAGGCGGAAAGTTCGTGTGCACCTTTAGAAATGGTGTAAAAATTTGCGTTTCTTTTTCTAAGTATTCGCTTACATTTATTTAGAGGAATAAGGAAAGAGAATATTTCTATAACAAGCACGAATATTACAGTGTTTAGTGTGGAGTTTAAGTTCGTTTAGTTTATTTTTACTAATGACAGACAAATGTGATTGAAATCACTAATATCAATAATTAATTTATATTTTTTACCTACTCAGAATATACGCCTATCTTCAAGAACAGGAACATCTTTAAGACTTTACCTGTCTTGGAGAACCTTTTTAAAAAGCATTACTTTTGAAATATTTATTTTGTTTAATATTTCTAGCACTTAAAAGTGCTTTTAATGTAAGAGCCTAATTTTCTTCTGTGCAAATCAAGGGATCATCACAGCACATTTTAATTCCTCCAGCACATAAAACTTGTTATCGTCGAAAACTGTATTAAAAAGTTGGACCTAAGTGAACTGGCATTCAAATACGTGATTGTGCGCAGGGATTGAAGGTACTGAGTGTCCGTGCTTCAAACCTCACCTCATGCACACTTATTTTCTGAGATGGAAAATTAACCAGCGACTTTAGTTCTCCAGCGCTTTTTATCAGGAATGCACAATCAGAATAAAGGCACACGTCTAGAAATTGAGTGAATGGGCACATGATAACATTGTGTAGTCCTTGGAAATAAGCGAAATGACAACGCTGTCAGGCCCAAAGGTTGCCTCAGGCTGAGGTAATCTACAACTGAATTGCATGTTGTCTAACACAAAATTAATTATTTAATCACTGGCATCAAGTTCTTTTAACTATCTATTTTTGTGATCACTGATACCCCATTTTCTTTCGTATGGTATGTGATACACTAAATTTGTTTTCCTTTGATGCTTTGAGTGTTATTCTCACATAGCATAATATAATAATGCTAAGGAATATAATTTTCAAAATAATTATTTTATTTTGGCTGAAACGTTTATTTTTCGTGTATTTTAACATGAACAAGATATAGTGCTTTCTTATATCCATTGTAAGCTAACGAAGCATTGACAGTACACGACGGAAGTAAATTCTTTAATATGTTAGTAACCGTCGACATTTATAGCAAAATGCCTCTGAATGTGGGCTATTTAAAGGAAAATATTAGATATTAATTTGTAGAAGAATGATTGACAGTTGAAGTAGGCCTATTCCCTGTGTTGTCTACAGCGATTGTAATCGATATCTTCTAAAGCTTTCAGTTCTAAAATTTCAATCGTATTTCAGCAATATGATATTGTATAATAATATATTTCGCTCAGGTTATATAAATAACGATGTTCCCGCTAAAACAGAAAGGAAGGAGAGAAAGAATTTTGCGGTGGACGGGATTCGATCCACGTTCACGGGGTCACTGTGGGTACGCGTTAGTGTTCTTACGTTCTCGACTAACACTGAACACAAAAATTATGTGTGGAGTATTAAGCTCACTTTGGTAAGCAAAGAGCTCAACACTGACATCATTTTCTACTTCTGGTCCACTATTTAATCAGAACTCTATAGTAACATATTTTCTGCAGACGTAGTAACTTTGAATTTGCAATATTTACGCTTTAAGTTAGTGTGATTACTGAAATATCGCTTCTCAAAGTTGCGAGGTGAGGCAATGGCTGCCATCCTCTCTGAACAGCAAGGGAAGCATACGTATATGACTGATTTCATTCTCATACCAGCTGTTTAGGTACGCCTGGGAATTAGGTGACCCTTCACGCAGGTCTCAGGTGTACTTTTGTAAAAGATAGTAGCTCATCATCATATAGCGTATCAGCGACTTAGGGATGATTAATAAACAGTTCTATGAGCTACACTTTCTCTAGTAGTATATTTTAGTGAACTAGGCAGTTAGGAGCAAGGCTATGGTATTATGATTTCGACAAGTGTAAAGTTGAACAATTAAGTCCTAAATTAATGCCCAAAAGCGAGTGCACAGTTTCAGTGAAGCGATTATTTGTTGCGCAAGTAGCAACTGTTAGCAGCTGGCAAGGTCATGTCAGCATAGTCAGTGTCCCGGAACTTTGCTCGTTATCAAAACCTTTAAATACCTGTCGACATATCTACTAGTTTAAGACAACTGAGTATTATTTCCCTCGACTGGGATCAAACCCTTCAAATTAAGAACAGAACACTAACTACTAGCTGAGTGTGCCCTCCGTACAGATAGATCTATGCCCAACACTTTAACTTATTAGTACGTATATTACTAGAAAATATAATATTTACCTGTAAATCCGTTGTACAATCTCCAAATGCTCTTCCAATGTGGGTTTCTGCTATCTCAAGGCTCCACAGAAACTGGACGTACCTGTGGCGAAACAATATGACTGCTCTAAGATTTGAATCATTGTCCATTCACAGTAGAACACCAAAAACATTCATACTTGTAGTTTAACGGCTAAGGAATCCCTTGTATAGTTCTGTTTGCGAGAAGGAGTGTGTTACTAAGTGCTCAATGTTGGGCAAATTCTATAGAAAATTTAAACTGATATTGATAAAACATGCCTACGTGTTAACGTAAATAAAGCAATGGATTGCAGTGCTTTGTTACACATGTTCCTTTTATAAGCAGGTGCGACATATTTTAGTGTGACTCCAGATTTGCACATGCCTTGAAGTTGGTGGAAGGGGCTGTATCTGGGATGCTGAAGGCTGCCCTGGAGGTGGTAATCACTCCGTAATAGTATACCAGACAAAGAACAATCCCCACCAGAAAGTGTAGTGCATTCCGTATTGGGTGTGTGTATGACACAGGGCTAATGTGTCCTGGGCCCCACACCAGGCGATTTCCCTTGTAATAAGGCTTACCGATAGGCGGGGAATTTGGTAAATCTTCCCCTGGTACCACTATATAAAAAAGTTTAAAAAAAAGAACAACTTCCAAAGTCCGTGTCACTGATCCCTCAGTACTGAATGAATCCACTTCCTCACTGAGAAAGTACTTTAAAAAGCAACCCTCATGTAGACATGTAGGGTAGAGACAAGTGCGCAGGTTTCTCTAAGGGCGAGTGCGTTGGGCAGTAACAGGGATAAGGGATGTATTTCTATCTCCCTACAGAATATCTAGCCCCATGTAATATCAAAAGTCACATTTACTTTAGTGTATGTTCAAATAACACAGAAATATGGGGAATCAAAGTAGTCGTCGAACAGGTAAGAAGGTACAGAATATCTTTAATTTTACTGAGATTATTCAAAGGAAACAAATTAGAATGTTTTTTTCTGATGTCCATTGTAAGCTAATGTAGACATTAATAGTGCGTGGTGGAAGTACATTCTTTAACATGGTAATAGTCAGCAGATTTATAGAGAGGTGCTTCTGAATGTGGGTAATTAGGGATACGCATCTGTGAAAAAAGGCTTAAAATTTCAAAAATTTCCAAAAATGGATTTTAGTTTTATCAAATAGTATAAATATTCTGCTTTATTTTGATATGCTTTTTATAGCCTTACAGCCGTTTTAACTATGTCACGTGGCCGTCTAACTGATTGCCTGTAAGTGGTCATGTCCATTTAAATCAATACACTTCCATTATCCTTGCTATGACTTCAAACTTAGTTTTTCCATGCTTTTATTTTTAGCACTATTTGCTCTTTAAAATGCTCCACATGATACAATTTGCAGTACTTATGCATGAAATTTGGTGTACCTGCTTAGAAATAATATTAAAAAGAAATTATGAAATAATTTCTTCATAACGTGAATAACTGCTGAGTAATTAAATATTAAAGTTTAGATTTCGAAATTTAAATGAAAAAAAAATGATTTTAAACTTTAAAATTTATTTTTATCCAAACTAAAAACAAGATTAAGAAATTATCTCATCAATTTGCTAACATTCTATTACAGAAGATAACTGAAAATTATTAAGTTTTTTAAATCAAAATTGCATCATGGGGGAACCATTTATACAAATACTAAAAAAATGTAATAAAATATTAATATGTAAGCAACTAATCTGACTAATTGTATGAAATTTAGCACAGTTACTCCTCACTATACAGTGATTGTTGTGTTAACATTTCAAATCAATCCAATCAAAACTGTAGATTTTCAAAATTTCACAGATGGGTATCCTTAAAGGAAAGTATTGGTTATTAATCCCGGGAGGAATCATTGTCAATTGCAGTAGGCATATTCCCTGATTTATTTGCGGCAGTTGCAACTAGTGCCTTATAAAGTATTCAGTGGTAAAATTTCAATCGTATTGCAGCGTCCATAAGATGAAATAAAAATAACCGTATAGTTTCCTGCTTTAGAGGAAGAACTTTATATGCCAATTATGGTGATATTTGGCATATAGATATAAATGACGATGTTCTCTTAATATATTAACACAAAGAAAGCTAATGGGGTGGGGGGGGGGGGGCGGGTAAAGGACGCGTCACACGGGAACCGATCCAAGTTTGGGGCACCACACAAGACTAGCGGTAACATGCTTTAAGGAGTTCAGCTGTATCAATTTGTTGCCGACTAAGCTTACGTTGGTAAGCCAAGTAGTGCACACTGGAGTCATATTCATTTCTTCTGCACTATTCAATAGAAACACAATAACAATATGTTTTCTACAAGTGTAGTAAGGTTCGAGCGGTTACAGCGTTCGACTATCACCAAGGCGGCCGGCATGTGCTATTCGTGGTGAACGAAGCAGCGTCTGGGCGGGTAATCTCGGGTTCTTCCGTTTCCGCCGCCACACATTTCACCAACTGCTCTATCATCACCTTTCCATTCGCCTGCATTTCATATCGTCCTTTTCCGCAGTCTCATCCTGGTGGTGGGACATCTGACTCTGGGCACTGACTTGTAAGTCCTGGGGGCTGTAAGCCCTCCATACGGGGACGCATTATGTTAGTTGAGCCTTCTCGCAGGCCTCACTAAGCTACGACATTTACTTTTGTGAAACATAGCACATAATGCATATCTTGCTTTTTACATTTGCTAAAATATAATAATAATAATAATAATAATAATAATAATAATAATAATAATAATAATAATAATAATAATAATAATAATAATAATAATAATAATAATAATAATAATAATAATAATAATAATAATAATAATAATAATAATAATAATAATAATAATAATAATAATTAATAATAATAATAATTATTATTATTATTATTATTAATAATTAATAATAATAATAATAATAATAATAATAATAATAATAATAATAATAATAATAATAATAATAATAATAATAATAATAATAATAACAATAACAATAACAATAACAATAACAATAATAACAATAACAATAACAATAACAATAATAATAATAATAATAATAATAATAATAATAATAATAATAATAATAATAATAATAATAATAATAATAATAATAATAATAATAATAATAATAATAATAATAATAATAATAATAATAATAATAATAATAATAATAATAATAATAATAATAATAATAATAATAATAATAATAATAATAATAAAAGTGGTTATATTGAAAACAATAACACTCATCTAAACTGCCTTGCATACCAAATGTATCCTCGGTTCTTCTTTGTTGCGAACGTGTCAATGAAGGCGGTATCAGAAGACAGTTCTCCCAAAAGAATTTTTTTTCTACAGCTAAAATGCTTACGTTGCATTATCGGTATTTGGTTATTGCGTTTCTTAAGTACGTTTCAAACCTCTTGGATCTCTCACTGCTTGTTGTTGTAGCAGGATATATTACTACCAGATAGCCTAGTCACCTCCTCACAGACCGAGTTGAAGTCATTTACAACCAACCAAATACCTCAATAGATTTGTTGGTGATGAATGCATTTGCTCATCTGTGTGAATATTGAAGAGCTCAGTTTCAAGCTATTCTGAATTAAGATAACCAGGATACTGCTTTATCAGTCTGGAAATTTTCGTTTCTGTTAATTCAAATCTGGATTTCATTTGAAGAACTTGGCATTCGGTGATTTCGTATGTCAGCACTTTCAATCTAGCCTTTTGAGAGTCACTGAAACTTACCGGATACTATTTTGCACACACTCTTCAATGAAAGCCTCGCATCTTAGATTTTGTACATTTGCAGTGGTGAGTTGGATTTTATTGGCAAGCGTTTATATTAACTAGTGAGTGCAGAACCTTAAACACAGGGTCAATGTGAACAAAGCATGCCTCGTAAACTCCTAACAGGTACAAGAAATTAGGGTCGTCCATGTACACAATCAGTCCCGTGCACGATTTATGGTGTAGTCTCATTGAGAATGTTCATCGTCGATTATTGCATTGAAGACTTGGTGTAAATAATTGAAATATTTAATTATAGTTTTGATGGTCCTCAGTGAATGTTCCATCTTGTGGTATAGGCCTATGGCAACTTAAACCCATTTTAAGTAAGCAATGCAGTGGGCTTGGACAACTGACTGTAAAAACAATGAAATGCTGTCAAGTCAGATATAAACAAACGCAATTCCTTGCTTGTTTTTGAACCATACAAAAGCACTAGATTCAGCTGGAATGCGCAGCAGTGAATAAGGATTGGAAAGTTAATAATGGAGCAATTGCTGGAATGAGTGGCGTGGAAAACCGGAGAACCCGGAGAAAACCCGCCCTGACGACGCTTCGTCCACCACGAATACCACAAGCGGGTTCCTGAGATCGAACCCGGGCCGGCTAGGTGGTAGGCGAACGCTCTAACCGCTCGGCCACGGCGCCGCCAGCAAGTAAGTTAAAAAGTTCTAAATAATTCTCTCTGTTAATGGATTCATCTTTTCAGTGAACACGTATAGGTAATTCTCGTGTGCACAGATATATGATAGTTTGAATTATACGTCCGAGAATCTGTCTTTAATGCTATCTATTTATTCATTATGTTTTATTGCTGGAGGGATTGTGTGGCTACACCCTACCAAACCCAATATTCTCATCTGGGAACAGCCTTTGGTTACATCTCATATCACAAGACTTCTATAACCACATGGATTTAACTTACACTACCACAGATCAAGGACAAGGCTGTGGAGGAAAGCTGTTCAATTATGGAGGAGTATTTACCAGCCCCTTTTACCCAAACAACTACCGGAATAACAGTGTTTGTCGCTGGGACGTCACCGTTCCTTTGGGAAGCATACCAACAATCATGTTTCCAGTGTTTGATATCGGATCAAGTTCCACTTGTGATACAGATTATATTGAGATATATGACATGGATTTGGATGCAAATAACATAATTCAAAAAGAGGCATTTGTAACTCGATACTGTGGAGGGGACACACCAGCAATCCACGAGGGAGCATGGAGCTCCATATCTGTCCGTTATCATGTCAGCATACACAATGGTGGTACTGGATGGGTTGCACATTTCATGGCAAAACAACATGGTGCTGAACTCTATGGTGTGTGAATCTTCAGCAAACACTGACAAGAAGTCTGCCCTTCGTAATCTCAGACTAAACATTTGGATTAAAACGTAATTTTTAATTCTGTTTTATCAAAGTGCTGTAGTATATACATGAAAGTATTCTGTAAATATAATTATAGTCTTTGTAATTTTTCATCATGTAAAACATATACATATTTTGAAGCCTAATACACATATTTATTATTTATTTATTGCTTGGAGACGTGCAGCTTCGGAAAAAACAACACGTTCAATCTGATGTCTTCTTAAGAGCTATAATTTCTCTTTATGTGAGGGATTTACGATGAGGTCCTTCTAGCCATATCACCTGCAGGTAGTGACACGCTGACCATGTCTTAGCGTACGCCGCTGTTTTAGAACGGAACACATTGACTTGTGAACCTTATATTTGTAATTAAGGTAATTGTATCTGTTCAACAGTATTATCTGCGAAGAAATCACTACTAAATGATTGTATAAAATAATTGTCCTGCCTTAAAACTATTACAAAACAAAATAAATATAAAACAATTAAGCACGGAAAAATAAGAGGAACGCTCAGCGTACTAGCATCCCCCAAAGCGACGCCCCTGGATAAAACTGTTCTGCACGGAATTTTTTTTTTAATGAATGAGTGTTTCTGAATCACATTTTTGCACTCATTGCAAAACTGAAATCCGTTTTTGCGTACCACGTCAGAATGTTTTGCAATTCCAATTTTATGTTTTGCATATTTTTCATAATGTACGTACTGTAGTAATATTACCTCGTGCTTATCGTTTGTTAGAAAGGCTCAACAACTTATAATTTCAACTTTATCACTTAAATTGCGAAATAATATAAATATTACTATGTTTATATTTATATATGAATTTTTTTTATTTATTAAAATCTACTAACCATATCCGCCCTAGGATATATAGGGGATGTACAAGAATGTGTCATGGCGATAAGACATGCAATGCTTATTCTTGGAGATGTTTAACTACAGTATCAGATACATTGCCATCTGCATCCAGTAGCACTGAAACCCTTTCGCTGCTAAGCCAAGTGCTATACTACTGCTTAAACTGCCAGCCCTAAATATGGAAAGATGTAAGGTTTTAAACAAAGCTTTCCACTCACCTCAATTTTGAATTTGTTGAGTTGAGATTTTTTGCAGTCACTTCTGAAATGTTGTTTTACATTTATACACACTTTTGAGAACATTATTATAGTACACATATTTTTTTAAAAAAATGTTTGAAGTGTTAAATTTTTATTTTTAAATTTTAATTTCCCACTTTCAATTTATTTTTGACACCATAATAATTATCAGATACCATTTTTGCTTTTGTCTCTCAATTAACCATTGTGTTATTTATACAGTTACAAATTTTGAAACTTCTATGTTTTAAATTGTTGAAATGAGTACGGTTAATTATATGAACTGCAATTTAGAGTTTTTTCTCGGCGAACGCCATTGAACACTTATGTTCCAAAAAGCTTCATGTTTATCGTTAATTACATCTTGCCAGTTGGTATCCAGTTCATCTTCAATTTTATCTGTGGCATTTCCTGCAGGAGACTGCGTAGAACACACATGATTGATTATTTCGCTTATGTCACCGTCATCATCAGTAAGAGAAATATCACTACAGCTGTCACTTTCAGCAATGTTGCCGCAATTTCGTCTTCCGTCAACGACTTTTTATTCCAGTATGCCAGTTTTTAATGGACATTAAGCAAAAGCCACGAGAAATCACTGTATACAGACCAAATAATTAAGCTCTGCACGCAACAACCTACAACACGTGTTTACCGCTCTCGTCTTCTATCGCGCTAAAATGCCCGACGCGTGACAACCTCAGAAAGAAAAATTAATTTTACAGGAAATGCAGAGATTAACAAACAAACAAACAACCAACGATACCAACACACGGTTTACATATCGTAGATTAGATAGAGGTGAACACATGCGCCATCTGTTGCATAATTTGTAAATTATCTGAACGCGAAAAACCAACCTCCGCGGGTCGGATTGGATCGGATCATGGCATTATTCAAAGATAATTGGCATCGGATTTCATCGGATCTTGGCAGCCAAAGGGTTAACCTTTGTTAAGCTCAAAGTGAGCTTAATGATTTAGTGAGAGATTGCCTAAAGAATCAGCAGAACTTTTAGGCTCTAGGTTAAAAGAAAAGGAAGTATTGACTAAGGGTACATATTTTTCATGGTATAGACATAATGAGAAGAAACTTGTCCCTTTTTTGCTGAAGAAGAGAATTTGGTGTATTGCCAAGACACTCCTGCTGTCTTCAAATGTTATAACAAGAGTTATAATTCCAAAGAGTGGAGGATCTTTATAGATTCTTTTCAAAACAGTCTTAAAAGGTGTTTTGCTTCATAATGGAAACATTCATCCTTCCATTCCTGTAGCCCACTCTTTTCTTTTAAAGGAGACATGAAAATGCTAAATTTTTGTTACAGAAACTACAGTACGAAAACCATCAACGGCTAGCCTGTGGAGATTTCAAGATTATTGGACAATTACTTGATCAGCAGGCTGATTTCACAAAATATCCTTGTTTCTTATTTGAAAGAAATGGCAGAGCTAGGTCAGTACAGTGGGAAAGGGAACAGTGGAGACGTAGGACTAATTTATCACCGGGCAAAAAAAAAATGCTACCTCTCCATGTGAAATTAGGTTTAATGAAACAATTTGTGAAAACTCTAGATAAGGAAAGTGAATACTTTAAAACCTTTACGGTACATTTCCTTAATTATTCAATGAAAAAAATTAAAGCTGGTGTAGGTATTCGTTGGCCCATAAATTCGAAAACTGATGAACAGTCAGTTTGAGAATACTGTGAGTCGAGAAGTGAAGGATGCCTCGAAGCTTTCATAAATGTTGCTTTTAATTTCCTTGGAAATAAAAAAGATCCAAATTACGTTAACATACTGAAAGTGATGCTACAAAGTTTCAAAATTTCAAACAACACGAGTGTCAAAATACATTTTCTTCATTCCCATCTAAGTCATTTCCCAGATAATTTAGGAGATTTTAGTGAGGAATAGGGCGAAAGATTTCTCCAGGATATAAAAATCTGAACGTGGCGCAGTTGGTAGAGCACCTGTCTGCTGTACTAGCGGGATTCCCGGCAGGGGGGTAGGAATTTTTCTCCAGCCAGGATTATTCCTCATCCTTCCCTGAGTCTGGAAGTATGAATGTAAGTGTGAATGTGTGTGTGAATTCAATGTATAAACCCCACTGTTAAGCGAGTAAAAAACCAATAGTCAAGGCCGCCGATATATCTGCAGTTAAAGGCGGGATATAAATGGAACAATTAAAAAAAGGGGTAGTGGATGGCGGACTATTGTTGGATGTTAAAAAGGGACTGTTCTGAACAATATGCGAGAAGGTAAAGAGGAAAAAATTTGAAGTGTAACATTGAGGTAAGGTTATGAATACGCTTATAATTATTATTAATCAGTGATTAATTAGTGGCAAATAAAAAATTATAATTATGGCCTAGTTTTTCATACTAAATTCTTGTTGAAAGTAATTTTTATTACATTTCACAACATTTTAATTTCATTTCAGTTAATTATGAATCACCTGACGTGATGGGAGAAAATGGAGATTATTTTCGGATTCAGAACAAAAAATCCGTTTAGGATCACATATCAGATTGAAAAAAAAGTTTTGAAATGCAGAACAGTGTATAAACAGAATAAACAAAGCAAAACTACTTGGGAAATAACTCGAAGTTGTAGAATTTCACAAGTGTTTTCAGATTGCCAAGACAATAATGGAGAATGGTAGGAGAGAATCGAGATTGGGCACTGAGACTGAAGTAAACTTTGATTCTACGGCAAGTTGCCACTTAGTTTTTCTGTTGTCTCTGACCACAGTACATTCTCCTGTAACCTATCCGTTTTTAAAGCACAAGATTATATTTTCATTGTTTACAATAAAGAAAGTTATAGCAAGAATGTCAATTCAATTACTGATGGTTTTTCGGTTATAACTGTCTAATTAGAACTAAAACGACCACTGATTTAAATCCTTCAAACCTTAAGAGTTCTTACTTAAAAATGAAAAGTCCTCCGACTAGTTCGGCCCAACTCTTGAGAAGGGCAGTCCTGAGGCTGGTATTGCCCATAATTACATCTTCGTAATGTACATATGGACAGGCTGTGGCATCTCCCCAGTTATGAGACCACCATATGGTGAGCAAGAACAGGAACACTGCATATATATAGACGCCGAAGTTATCGGCCACTGGAACAACAAAGGTACAAAATAATTTGTACACACTATTCCTAATTTAATTTTATGGGGAAGTCTATACTGGTAGAAAATTCGACACTCACCGATCACCAATTCGAAACAGCAGCCGCACAACTCTGCAGCTGCGATGGCTTCCAGCAGTAAGCTTCGTATGAAGTCGTTTTTTACTACTCTCTCCACCAATCGACGTGCCCCATGGGCCAGAACGAGCGTGAGGAGTATGAAGAGCGCTGAAACCACCAGCGAAGGCAGCATGGTCCATCCACCTGCAGCGCGTCGACATAACCTGAGGCAGGAGTTCAGGAACGTTTTTTGGGGGCCTGGGGCCGACACGGCCATTGCCTGCAAAGGAAAATCATAGATAATTAGTACATTCTTGCATAGCATCAATATTTGTTTAAGTGCCCAAACAAAAGATACATAGATGGACTATGTGTGTAATTCAAGCTCGAAAGCTGAAAATAAGTACATCTTAAATAGAAACGGAATAGGTATAGCATGCCATAAATTAGTACCTGTTTATTTAAGCACTAAAAGAAGAATACTTAGTTCACGCATTACACCAGTCCGCTCTTTCCTCGTCCTTGACCTCTTCTCCTCCTCTTCCACCCGCTGATAACCAGATACTTGAGCGCCCTTTAACCTACATCTATCCTCTTCCACTAAAACCACCACAACCACCACCACCACCACCAGCACCACCACCAGCAGCACCACAACCACCACCACCATCACCACAACCACCAGCACCATCATCACCACCACCACAACCACCAGCACCACTACCACCACCACTATCACCACCACTACCAAAGCCACTATCATCACCACCACTGGGGCTCTAATGACCAAGTTGTCGATGGGCCCTTAAACCCAACACACTCACTCACCACCACTACTACGACCACCACCACTACGACCACCACCACTACCACCCTACCACCACGACTATCAGCACCAGCATCTCCACCACCACTACCATCACTATTACCACCATTGCCACCACAACTATCAGCACCATTATCTCCACCACCACTACCATCACTATTACCACCATTGCCACCACAACTATCAGCACCATTATCTCCACCACCACTACCATCACTATCACCACCATTGCCGCCACCACCACTATCAGCACCAGCATCTCCACCACCACTACCATCACTATCACCACCATTGCCGCCACCACCACCACTATCAGCACCAGCATCTCCACCACCACTACCATCACTATCACCACCATTGCCGCCACCACCACCACTATCAGCACCAGCATCTCCACCACCACTACCATCACTATCACCACCATTGCCACCACAACTATCAGCACCATTATCTCCACCACCACTACCATCACTATCACCACCATTGCCACCACAACTATCAGCACCATTATCTCCACCACCACTACCATCACTATCACCACCATTGCCGCCACCACCACCACTATCAGCACCATTATCTCCACCACCACTACCATCACTATCACCACCATTGCCGCCACCACCACCACTATCAGCACCAGCATCTCCACCATCACTACCATCACTATCACCACCATTGCCACCACGACTATCAGCACCAGCATCATGACGACGACCACCACCACCACTATTACCACCAGTACCAAAGCCACTATCATCACCACCACCACTACCACCACGACTATCAGCACCAGCAACACCACCACCACCACTATTACCACCACTACCAAAGCCACTATCATCACCACCACCACTACCACCACGACTATCAGCACCAGCATCTCCACCACCACTACCATCACTATCACCACCATTGCCACCACGACTATCAGCACCAGCATCACAACCACCACCACTATTACCGCCACTAGCAAAGCCACTATCATCACCAGCATCACCACCACCACTACCATCACTATCACCACCATTGCCGCCACCAACACCACTATCAGCACCAGCATCTCTACCACCACTACCATCACTATCACCAACACCACTATCAGCATCACTACCACCACCACTATCACCACCACCAACACCACCATTATCAGCATCACCACCACCGGCACCACCACAGTAACGACAGAGTCAACATGACATCTTAAACAATATCACCTTCAACTCGTCCTATCACCTGTATCATCACAATATCGCCACGTATCTTTATCAATTTCAAGAACACTATCCACAACATTGTGTTCCGTATCGGCCTAAGCACCTCGTGAATAGCACCACTCTCCCTATACTCGCCATGATCAAAATTCCAAACACCACAGTCATGAACAAGGGGCGCATCGGCGTGAGTTATTTCTGTGAGGTTGTCTTAACCTGCACTACAGACGGTGTATGCTGAAAGAGAGAGGATGAGTCCAGATGTAAACAATAGGCGCGTGTGTGCAGTGCTTGTACAGATTGTATTCAGAGGCGGCTCGTAATGTATTTTCAAAATTAGCAACGGACATATCAATTAATTCCGAAATTCACCCATAGATAGGTGAAAAGAAAATGAATGATATAAATAAAAAAATTGCTATGCATGACCTTCCATCTGATCATAATCAGATTTTGAATTTTTTCAATATTCAGCATTGGTCTTGGTGGTCCGAGCTTCTTAAGTTGCAATCGAGACGCAAAACTCGTTACACCCGCACCAAGGACGCTAGTTACACTGTTGATGGTTCACTAATGTATTTCACAGTCGCCGTGAAGATTTACATCATGACACCACTCGAAAGCGCTGCTAAAACTGGGTTTGTTTAACCGTGGTTTAACCGTTACAACTACTTTCAGACAGTGTTGCCAACTCGTGGGATTTGTCCCATATTGTGGGACATTGTGACAAATATTTTTCAGGAAGGGACAAAGGGACTTTTCTGAAGAAAAAAAAAACTGATACGAATATGGGACATTTAATAATTGCTGCCTATAACATAGTGTAGTAATGGTTATGGTACACACAACAGCAAAGATAGAGATTTCACGGAAGTTAAATACACAACACACGCAAACTGTCATTTGTGCAACCAGCAGTCAGCACTCTCGCTAAGTACACAGTAGGTTTGCTTGCACAACAGTAATAGCCATGCACTATTACCTATAGGTGAGATTCGAGTATGTGTTTGGGGAGTAATGTTCCCATAAAAGGAAACCTGTATCTACTGACAGGAGGAGCAAGCACTTCACTAACATGAGTCCTGATTTTACATTATTTGTACCTAACCTAGTATTGCAAGGGCGGCAGTAAATATTGTAGTTGTACACCCTAAACTCCAATACTAATATATCGCCCTGCATGTGGGGTGTTTTTTTTTCCTTTTTCTTTTTTGAGCTAGCAATCACGTTTTTCTTAACGTGGGCACTTTATACAGAAAAGGGACGTTCTGAGTACTCATTTGGGACTTTTGAGCTTCAGAGGTTGGCACCATTGCTTTCAGAGCAGATTATACTATGACATAGTACGTATTCAATGTGTCATGCTAGCAAAATTACCAATATGAATGTAGTATTAAGGGACAATGGGAGTGAAATTTTGGCCAAAATTGTCAAAAAGTCGAAAACTGTTTTTTTACCTTAAAATGTTCCTGGAACACCTGTGCATTTGGATCAGATAACATTTTTCATATCCCCCAATCCATGTGGTCATTATGGCCGTTTCAAACAGTGCTCTTCCCTTAACGTACACAGAATGCTCCTATATAAAAGCCTGTTTTTCTCAAAACTACATTTGTGCATATTCCAAAAGAAGGTCGCGCCTGAATTTTGCTTCAAATTCAATGAAAATTTCCAAAAGTATTCATAAGTAGCAGCTAAACAAAACTATGATTCAATATTGATATTATTAACATGAATTCCAGAAACATTTTTCAGTGAAAAAAGCAATAATTTTTACAACTAAATTTTCTTTGTTGTTAAAAAAATATGTACAGCATAATCAGCGAACGAATTTGAAATATCTCTTCATGCAATTGTTACCCATGTTTTGGAGTAACAGTTCTGCCAATATAAACCACCAATTTTGAAAAGTCAGTAGACGCCGGTCACATTTTCAAAATGTGCCTATTAAATTCATAAATAATTTATATATCATAAACGAATTATCCAATTTAAATGAAAATTGGTGTACATATGAATGTAGTATTAATATACTTTCCTGGTACCGTTTTATCGCAAATGAGGAACACTGTACCTTAAATGGTACAGATAGAGCTAACTTAGTTCAGAACCAAATTTAATTTACAATCAGTTTAAATTATAAAATTCAATTTAAGATTAAGGAATATGTATGTATGCATGTACGCATACACTGTTGATACACTGTAGATAACACTAGCCTGCAAAAAAATTGTTTTCACCACCCGGTTTGAGATCTGAAAGGTGATATTAGCTAATTTTGATGTGCTAAATTGAATGGTGATTACAGTTTTTCTCTATCGCGTAAGGTTTTTGTACAAATGACTATATATTATAATGAAAATAATGAAAAACGGTATGCTAATGTTAAAAAAGTGCGTTATAAAATAAATAAAGAATGCAAAATTTCTCAGTAAACAATAAAAATAAAGACCTACATACCTGTAAAAGAGGGTATGAAGTTACATTTTCCTTGCCCGGAAGGATGGCTACGTTGATTTACGTTTCTAGCCTGGTTGAGCAATATCCCTTTTCAAGCACCAACAGTAGTCCGCTAGCATTGCAACATTCCACCAACCCTGACACCTCCTCTCCATCTCTTTGATTTCTTGATGCAATCTTTCACCTTGTTCATCACCAAGTGATCCTAAATTATCAGGAAAATAGTCTAGATGCGAATACAAATTGTGAAGTTTTAAACTCATATTACACCCAGGGATTCGTAACTTTTCTAACATATTTCTCACAATTACTTCAAATTGCGGATCCTTTGTATTTCCCAGAAACTTGTTGACTACTTCTTTGAAAGTACACCATGCTTGAAGTTCTCTATCATTCGTGACATCCAAAAATTCACTGTCCTTCATTAGCTGCCTTATCTGAGGTCTATCAAATACGCCGTCTTTTATCTTAACTGCAGACATCACAGAAACTTTACTACTCAAATATTTGAAACATGAAACATTTTTGTCCAATGCTTTCACGAATTGTTTCATAATACCAGTTTTATATGCAATGGAGGTAACAACATTTTTTTCTGGATCAACTAGACTGGCATGAATTACTTTTTTTCTCCTGGTGTTAAACTTTTTCTCTTAGGCCATTCTCTCCTTGTCCAATGTTTAACCCTATCTCTACTGTCCCATTCGCATAAAAAACATGGGTATTTTGTATAACCTCCTTGTTGCCCTAATAAGATACTGGATACCTTTAGGTCCCCGTACAATAGCCATTGATGTTCCTGGTAATTAATCTTTTCTTAAATGGTTTCAAGATTTCCATATGATTCCCTTAGGAAAACAGAATGTGCAAGTGGAATTGAGGCAAATTCGCTTCTATTGTGCAATAAAACAGCTTTTAGGCTTCGTTTTGAAGTATCAAAAATAAATGCGTCTTTACTATCATATGTTGGTCTTCCCAGTTGTTGAATTAAACCTGGTATCACTGCACTAAACAAGCTGGTCTTTCATCTTAATGAACTTGGTAAATTCTTTATCTCTATTCCTATACGAGGAAAATGTCGTGTCTGTGCTCAGCATATTTTTCTCTTTTAATCTCGATCCTAGTAATTTGCTCTTGTCCTTGGTAAGACCTTAGTCTCTTACTAAGTCGTTCAACTGACCGCCTCCGTAGCGCAGCTGGCAGCGCGCTTGCCTGAGGCGCGGAGGACCCGGGTTCGATCCCCGGTACCAGCATGGGGATTTTATCCCCTCTGGGAGGTCTGGCACGGGGTGCACTCAGCCTCGTTAGGTCCCGGGGGGACCAATTGAGGAGCTACTTGATGGAGAAGTAGCGGCCCCAGGTCGAGAAGACCGCATAACTGGCCGGGAGGGCTCGGGGCGCTGACCACGCCCCACCCTCCAGTACTGCACCTCACCAATGACGCCTGTAGTGGACAGAGGTGGGGGACGCAGCGGCTGGGCGGTAGGCCTTGGCTCTTCGTGGGCTGTCCCGCGGGGTTTACAAGTCGTTCAACTCTTCTTCACTAAAATGCTGTGACTTGTCTTCAACAGTGTGTGCAGGGAAATAATCATCAGTAGGGCTCGGAAGTTCATGCCCTAAAAACACTGAAATATGCATACAAATATGCTCTTAAAAACTTGAAAATATGCCAAGAAAAATGCACTATTTAACTAAAATAATTAATGTCCCATTGCAGTAGACAAGATGAGTTAGTATAAATAATAAATAAATTTACCTTATTCCTTATAGGTTGAAGCAGAAGTGGTCCCGCTGCTAGTATTAACTGCTAAATTGCAGTTCACAACCAACATTTTGCACCAATTTTCAACTGTAAAACACCGTGTGCTGTCTCGCAAAACACTTTTGTAACGTGAAAAACTTCTCTCCACGTCACAAGATGTTATCGGGGCATATTTAAATGATGTTACCTGCTTCACAGGGAGTCAAGTCTCTTGGTGTGGCAGATGGTTTTCTTTCGAGGATGTCTCGAATATCGCACATCTGTTTATAACCAGAATTTTTCGAAATTACATGATTCACTTTCTCTTTCGCTTTTTGTCCTATGCTACCAGGAGCCGAACTTAGATCACATATTGTTTTTTTCAAAGACAGTAAGTGATTCATGCAAAGGAGATCCTACAGCTTCCAATGCCGTTATGGATGTTGATAAGCAAGAAAAATGGGCAGATATGAAACTAAGATCCTCTTTTAACCCAGTGCCTGACAAAATATTTTGCACAGTTTCTATTGATGAAGCATCTTTCGAGTCCAATGAATTAACAACCTCTTCGATTATTTCTATGTGCTCAGCATAATATAAAACTGCATCGACCCATGTTCCCCATCGAGTTAACACTGGTGCAGGAGGAAGTCGGATATTAGGTGATGTTGATCTAACCAACTTAATTCTTTTAGGAGATTTAACAGAAATTTTCTTTGTACTGGACACAAATCTATCTACCAATGGGAAAGTATCACGTATTTTCTCAGAAATGCGATGAAGAGCGTGTGCCAAACAAGTTAAATGACTTAAGTTATGCAACATACCTTTCAGAGCTTGTCCTGATTTTACCATATAAGGACCTGCATCAGTAACAAATAAAAGTAACCGGTCGTATTTGATTCCACATGGCCATAGTAATTTCAAGGGGTCCATCACACATTGGGTCACAGTTACATTGTCAGTGGCCGACAATTCGCACACATTCAGAAGACAAGGTGTAGTCTTTTATTCATTGTTTAAAGCACCCATGATTTCATTAGCAACAGAACGGCACTCAGAATCAGGGATTTCATCAACAGACAACCACACAAACTGATCCGCTAATTCATTTTGTATATTTGACAATGCGTTATTGTAACAATGTCCTACATAAGTCTTAAGCAGTGTACTTTCTTCAGACACATGTTGTCGAGTGTACTTGGCAAGAAAGTTTTTAAATGTCGGATTATTAATTTTGAACAAGGGAATATCAGCAGCTAAAAATGCTTGGCACAAGTCATAGGAAAATTCAGTAACCCTGCTTCCTAAACACTCTACTAGCTGCTTTTGAACAGGTTCTTTGTTTGTGAGTTTTCTGATTAGATTTTCCTTATGTTTTGCTGTGTTTATGTGCTCAACTATTTGAAATCTTTTCTCACACGCTCCACAAAACAGTACCCTATTAGCTGTAGATATTCATCATCCGAAAACTCTCTCTGTAAATTAATTAATCTAGCACTTGAAGTTGGTTTTATTTTGGGTATTTGAAGAGCTTTTTAACATTTTATACGCCTAATTTAATTTGGTGGAACCAGTTCACAACACTGTTACGTTTGAAGACCACGACACAACTACTGGTGGGCAGGCAAGCGTTGCTATAATCGTGCTGCTCAAAACGTTGGCCCGCACTTTATCTTTGTTAATATAAACCTCTCAGATAACGCACTGATTATTCTCTACGCACATACATATAATGAATGGATGGAAACAGGTGATTCACTTCATGACAATATGACTCAGCATTAGTTCTCGCACCTCGTGAGTTGCATCATCATGTGCAATACTACCAATATGGAAAATACTATCCAGATGGGAAAAAACAATAAAAAACCATAAAATCATTAAAATATACAATATAGGAGCATGTATTGGAATATTATACATTTATCGAAATCAAGGAAATATGCAGTTATATGCAGCATAAAATCATGTCCAAATAACTGAAAATTCCATAATTCGTGCACATAATGTAAAAGCATACGTTTTAACCACTGTGAAAAACATTCAAATGCATGAACTTCCTAGCCCTACTCATCAGCACTGGAATTTTCTTTGACCCAGAGACTGAACTTTCAGTATCCTGTAGTTGAGTTGGTGGAGCAGGTATAAGGAGATCTACTCCATGTGGTACGGGTCCTAGAGCTGATGCAAGACCATCTGGATATTTAATTTTTGATTTATTTTTTTATTGTACCCAGATACGTTACACATGCAGAAATAGCAATCATCATAATGATATTTTTTGTTCACGCCATATCATAGGAATCCCGAACTTCATTGATTTCTGTTTTGCATTGTACCACTGCCTTAGTCCTTCACTACATATTTTGCAAACAGTATGTGGAGCCCATGTTTGATTGTGATCTCCTAGCTTAACATTAAAATATGCAAAATACACCTTTTGAATACATGATATAATGTCAGTTTTCTGCTTCTGTAGCAAGAAAGAAGCACACACGTAACAGAAATTGTTAAGATTGTTTACACATTTTCTCCTAGAAGAGGTTGAAGGCATTGTTAAAAATCTCTGTTGCACTCACATGACTTTCTCTTCTCTTGTACTAACCATTCTTACAAATTCTTATTCCTACATCTTCTTCGTGTTAGTTAAGATAAATATTTGTACAAATTATCTTATTGCTTATTTCCTTGTAGGTGCATGGGGAATGTTAGAATACAGTAGGGTTTGTGCGATAGTCAAATCTTTTAAAGCTTTGATATTCTGTTCTCTTTGCACACTTAACATATAAAAAAATGAACAACGATGTTCCATTTCACGAAAGTTTTAGTTTTCCGAAACTCACACACATAACAAGGAATATCTCTGAAATGGTTCACCCAACAATAAAATTTATTCCGACATAAATTGTGTACTTTAGCAAGATATACATTTTTGTATAGTATGATTTGGTCCATCTCTAACGGTTTACCAGTTATGAAAAAGTCGTCCAGAGTAAATACGACTACAGGGGCTATAGCCAGAAAATTCAAGATATACATTTCATTTGGCATGAAAATGAAATTTTCAATTTTCAATTTGAAATTTTCAATTTTCAATTTGAAATTTTCATTTCAATCAAAATCGTTAGAGCCATTTTCAAGAAAAGCAACATTTTCGAAAAATTTTCCATGTAAAGCGTAGTTCAGGCTGAGGCTATTTTCTTCAAAATCTTCGTGTGGCATCCTTGTAAGACAATAAACTTAAATACCAACTTTGGTTTTGAAACTACTTTTCGTTTTTGAGTTATGCTGTCCACAGTCTGATAGACTGACAGAGACACAGACACACACACACACACACACACACACACACACACACACACACACACACACACACATGGACCTTTCTCTAAAAATGCTTTTTTGGGATTCAGGGGTCTCAAAACATATATTTCCTGTGAAATCTCGACATCGAATTTTTGGGTGGAATACAATACTTCCCCTACTTACCAGTAGAGAAAGTAAAAATGTACCACGACACAATACGAATTAAAAATAAAGAAACAGAAATGATAAACCTTTTCCTGAAATCGCGCTACCTATCACCGCGAGTTATAGTAAGCAACTTAAGTTCAGATTATCTTAAGACAGTGTCCCTATAAGGGTGAGTAATTAACGGATGTTTGTCTAAGATTCAGTGGTTCAAAGCTTTATTGCCTGCACATGTATGGTCGCGCAGAGATAAATAAATACTAGTCGCTCGCACTCAAACTGGTCAGCTCATCACGGAAGAACATAAGGGGCAGCTTATTTTGGAAATATGCAGTATTTACACTCTGAAGATCAACAATGAGTGTTATTCATTTTAAGTTATGAAATTATAGACCAGTAATAATCATAATAGTTTCATGCATACATATTACTGTATAGGCCTAGTGTCTAGCTTAATTAATAAAATTTCGAATTGCACAAAAACGGTAGGTGTTATGGAAAAACTGTTATAATTTTCGAAATCAGCGCGTTTTTTCCCATATAAATAACCAATGCTCATCAAAACGGGGAAACTGTTGCAGGTTAGTGTAATTTGGATGCATCTCTACGTTCAGACCTCTTCAGACTTTTGCTCGTAAGAAACAGATGGACGACATGATGTGTGAGATTTATCACTTATACTTCTAATTCACACATATGTGAACTCAAGATATAGTGGACACAGTATATCGGCAGTTCCCAAGAGTTCAACATGGCTGACATTACACTAAAGAGCAGACGAAGGGACCCCAAAAAGCATTTCTAACCTCAAATATCACAGGGTTAAAGTATCACGTTTACTAACGATAATACTGCTTGAACATCGTTACCACACAACAAAGAACGTACTCACCTTCGGCAAATCTTGTTCTGCAATAACGCTTTTGCATAAAATCACTTCCGAGTACTAAATATCATAATACGCTCATATATATTTAATGCATTACTGTGTAGCGAACACAAAAACAACAGTAGCTATAACTACATATACTGCTCTAAAAGAATCCAAGACAAAATCACGCAAACACGAGTAGTACGTCCACAAATTAATTAATTAATTAATACGACATCTAAACAGAATCTTGTTTTAAAATTTATCGGTTGGCCTCTCTGCAACGCGTTCATAAACAAGGGCTTCTGTGGCAACATAACAGACGCAATAACACCAGCTATAGCGGTAGCTTTACCATGGTTATATGTTACTAACAGTTGGCGGCACTACTGAAACCTAACGGATGGAATATCACCAAATATAACCAGACTGCACTGTAATGGGGGAAAATTTCAAGTTTTTTTTTTTTTTTTTTTTTTGGGGGGGGGGGTATCTCAATAAGCTGTGTCTTCTTTATTCGGAAAGCCACTGCACATTTGTTGACAATAATTGTTCCCCCTGCGTACAATTTTGTCTCCATCTTGTATTTAATTTATGCCAAAAATATTTCACCTTTAGTTTCAAATTGCACATTTCATCATCGTTTATGCTTTCTGTATCAATTAAATGTAAAATATGGTTTAACACAGCAATTGGTTTGCAATTATCTTCTCAGCATGCCAACTATCGAAACGTTGTCTCCTTTTGAATCGCACCTTTTCCGAAATACTGCAACAATAATATCAAGGTACAAGTTGTTGCAAAATGTTTATGGTATATTTTTAATTAAAATATTCAATCATAAATATAAGGTGATAATTGAAACAGCATACTGCAGCATTATACTTGCAGCCTAACATAAACTTAATATTAACCCCAATTCTCAAGTGGAACATCATTTGTATTCTAATACCATTTGTTAAGACATGCAACAATGTGCAAGATATTGTGAACATGGAAAAGAAGGAGCATGCCTTGTTAAACATTATCCATATTGCAAACATTAGGTAATCACGTCAACATCACAACACTAGCAAGCAAGCAAGTCTCAATATTCAAAGAGCAGCTGACAATGTCAGTAGTACCAACTTACAGCTGTATCACACATGGCGATTGTTGTCAAACTACGAATTCACGTCGATTTAAGATGCTCTGACTATTGTAGAAATAAGAAAAAACATTTTCTTTGTTGAAATATAACAATAACTTTTTGGCATTCTGAGCACAAAAATGGTGGTTCCATTCCACTGTGCACTGGAAAGTTACCGCTGGAAATAGGCAGATTTTGTATTAATTGATGAGGTTTCCTCTAAAGTGATCAGAATAGGTAATGCAATCGCTGGATGTTGCAAAATCTGTCGTTCTTTTAACAATTAACCCCTCAAAGATGTCGTGGAAGTGCACCCAAGTTTCATAATGGGCACAGCAATTTAGAAGGTTAATGACCGAAAGACGCACTTCTGCGAAAAAATGAAAAACACCGCGCGATATTTGGGAGGAAGTGTCAACATTGCTTTATTACTGTGTTCATTTTCGCCTCTAACGCATAAAAACTGTCCTCAAATTGAGCTCTACACCGCTTATGACCTTCACTGTATTCATTGTCGTCGTCGTCTAATTCGAGCTTGCTTTGGACCGCAGCATAACCGTCCCATATTTTGCGTAGTTGCCTCAATCGAGTTTGTAAATACTCCACTTACCTTGTGAGTAACATATTGAGGTCTGAAGCTGGCATGAATTGTTGAGAAAACTATAAACGTTTAAGTGGAGCTTTGATTATAGCTCGCTGCTTAACAAGTCTCCGCTCACCAGACCCCATGAAAACCAGAGGAAAGAAGGGGAATGACTGACATGAACATTATATAATGACAAGAGTAGATTCTCCTGCTGATGCGCCACCTCGTGGTTCTCTTGTTGAAATGATTAGCAGTCAGGAAAAAACAAACCAACTCTTTTTGTATATGGTGCATATTTGTCAACAAATAAAATGAAAATAAAAAGGTCCTTTCAAGACTAGAGTGAAACTTAAGTAAATATAGTCATGACTTTTAATAGGTATACTATACATGCTGACGGGGGCTAATAGGGTATTAGAATTGTTTAAACAGTGAAAAAAAGACTATGAACCACTATTAAAACGGCCAAATTGGAATGTAATAGGAATACTATTGACAGAGGAAGCAATAAGCGTAAAGTAGCTGGGATATTGTGAAACATGAAGTAAATGGCAATTTACATAGGCACACCACCATAACAGTACCTGATGAACATCGGTTCTACCTTTTGTCTAACTCAGTAGAAAAGAATTGTATTCAGCTAAATCACTTGCAGAAAATGTTCACAAATCTGGTTAAAAAAATTAACCACATTTTAAGGCAATACAGCAATTTTAAATTCCATAATGAATTAATGGATGATGTTATTAAGGGTACTATAACATGAAACATTCTAATAGCTCTGACGTATAAGGTTTAAGCAAAACTATAATCCAAACTTTATCAAGCCATATAGCAGTATCACTCACAAGATGTACGTATCAATCTATGTTTGAGAAATGGCACTTTCCTAATGAGCTAAACAGAACTAAGAGAGTTCCCATTTAGAAACAAAT
Organism: Tenodera sinensis; assembly: GCA_030765045.1. NCBI lineage: Eukaryota > Metazoa > Arthropoda > Insecta > Mantodea > Mantidae > Tenodera > Tenodera sinensis. The sequence goes on from CM060964.1 coordinate 154,773,389, forward strand.
GACATAAAATAAAAAATAGACACCAATTGTAATTTTACCCATTGAAACTGTGTAATCACTATCACAGTTAAGTGAATATTTTATAAGCAACAATATTCTTACGCGCCTCAGTTTGGATTTTCCCTAGGGGAAAAATACAATGAATTCAATTATACATTTTTTTTACTTTCTCTACTACGTATAGTAAGTAGAGGAAATATTGTATTCCACCCAAACATTCGATGTCGAGATTTTACCGGAACAAGTTTAACATCCTTTAAGGATGCAACACGATGATTATGAAGAAAATTCCTCCACCCTAAACTATCCTTAACATGGAATATTTTTCAAAATTTTTGTTTTTCTCGAAAATTGCCCTAATGATTTTGATTAAAATACCATATGTTCAAGACATCTCTATGACAAATGAAATGTATATTTTGAATTGTCTGGCTATAGCCCATGTAGTCCTGTTTACTCTGGATGAATTTTGCAGAACTGGTAAACCGTAAGGGATAGACCAAATCGTACTAGTGGAGTGGAGTTTGGAGTTTAAGGGCCCGTCGAAAACTGGGTCATTTTGGCACCCAAAACTTACTATACAAACAATGTAGATCTTGCTAAAATACACAATTTATGTCCAAATAAATTTTTTGTAGTGTGAACCATTTCGGAGATATTCCTTGTTATTTGTGAGAGTTTTGGAATACTTAAACTTTTGTCAAATGGAATTCATTTATTCATTTTTATATGTTCGCCGTGCAAAGAGAACGGAATTTGAAAGCATTAAAAGATTTGACTATCCCATATTCCTCCTGCACTCACAAGAAAATGGCCAGTAAGATAATTTTATTTCTGCAAATATTTATCTCAACTAACACGAAGAAGATATAGGAATAAGAGTATGGTTAGTACAAGAGTAGAGAAAGTTAACACATCAGATTTTTTTTTCTCCCCCCCCCCCCCCCCCCCCCCCCATGAAATCTGGTGTTTATTATGTCGATTTTAGCGCTGAATTCAATGATGCAAACAATTTTTCTCTGATAACCTCAGTTTCAAATAAAGTCTGTTTTCTGAATTGGCACTGGCTGTAAATGCTGTAAATGCTCAGAGTTCCGTTATATTGACTGACAAAGTCAACAAGGCCTAACAGTGATTTGGTTTCTTTACTGTGCTGGTTGGTAAGGAGCGTGGTGTCATAATTTTCCTTGGACAATTTATTTCGTTCCTCGTGTCTTCTAAAATTAAATAAATATAAACATTTCCAAATATCCCCTTCGTTTACTGCTCACCCCTGGTATGTTATATTTACCTGAAGGAGAATACCAGTTTTATATATAGTACAATCAGTGACTTGTAAGTGTTACTAGTGAAAAATTATGTGGCGTGTATAAAGTACTAACATAGCAGTAAATATGTCCCAAATGTGTATCAATCTTCCGGATAACTTTTGTTATGTGTGCAGTGAAGATAGGATTAAGTCTGACAAAATGGCGCGAATAATAGAAAACGCTTATAAATTATGTTTTGATTTAAACTTGATGATCAAGACTGCAGCTACACTGCCCATTTGGTTTGTGGTGATGTGGCAGCCAGTTAAGAGGATAGTTAAAGATTAAATGGAAATTGTCTAAGCCTTTTGGAATTCCGATGTTATGGACAGCACCAATAAACAATATTAATGATTTTCGTATGACTAAAATAACAGCATAAGAAAAACTAGAAACTGTCAATTGAAGATTCCAACATTCCATTAGCCATTAGACCTGTTGCTCACAGTTATGCGATACCTACCTCGTGTTTCTCGTCCGAATCTTGGACATGGGAACACGAGTCTCAAATAAGTGATAACCCAGTAGTTCAATCAATCACAAGATCAGAATTTGAAGACTCAGATCCCAACATATATCATGAGGTAACTCAAGAAGGGTTAAATGATTTGGCATTTGACATTTAAATCTTACTAAAGCACAACTGGAACTTTTAGGTTCTGGGCTAAAGGGATAGGATTCCTAAGTATACCAATATTTCGAAAACGAGAAGTGCACCTGGTTAACATTTGCAGAATTGAAGAGAATTTGAGTTACTGTTGTAATATTGATAGTTTTATGAACACTCTTGGTTAAATTCATAACCCATAAATGGGGCTTTTCTTAGATGCTTCAAAATTAAATTAGAAACTTCAGTGTTATACCAGGTGAGTCAGCTGCCCCTTATTCTCGAGTTTTATGCAATCCGCATTTTATACTCCAACATGAAAACATCGACCCCATTTCTAGGTTCTACCCGCGTATTTAACATGGATGTATAACACTCGATGAAATTAATGCTAATATAAATGTTATCACACCGGCTTTTAATATATTCGTAATTAGACAGCTGACGTTTGCACTTCTGCAAATGTTCACTGGAACCAGCGAGTATTAATTACATTTTAAACGGAATGTTTACCTCACACGTTACTAGGTAGCTCAATTGGAACGAGCGCAACACTCCCAAGTAATCCGTCTGCTATGAAGGTGGTTCGAATCACCTGCATGTACTAACCTTTTTACCGTGCAATCCTCACAATTTACAAATTATTACTCTGAAAACGGCTATTATATTCATTTTTATTGCTTTATTTATGTTTAATGGCATTGTTTGATGTTTCTTTATTGGTGAACTACAATTAGGTAGCTGTTTAAGCATACCTCTAGGTAGGTGCAATTGAAATAAGGATCATTTATACACAGGGTTGAACAGAGCTACAAGTCACTGTAATACGCTGAGGAAGGGTTTCTGGATTGACCGGCTCCTCTGCATAAATGCGTTCTTTTAAATAACCCCAGAGAAAGAAGCCAGGGGGTGTCAGATCAGGTGATCTGGCAGGCCAGGGACTGGTCCTTGTCATCCTATCCAATGACCAGGATGTGCAGCATTCAAATGATTGCAGACGATCCTCGACCGATACGGAGGAGCGCCATCGTGTTGAAACCACATCGTCATTCGCTCCTGCAGTGGCACATTCCCTAATAATAAGGGGTGAGCTACAAAGGAATTCCAGGTAGAGTGCTCCTGTTACATTCCCCTCGAAGAATAATGGTTCAACAAGGTGGTCTCCCAAGATTCCAAAACAGACATTTACACCCTACTGCTCTTAGAATGCTGCCTCCCTTACCCAATGAGGATTATCAACACTCCAACAGCGCATATTGTGACAATTTCCAGTTCCATTGTTGTGGTATTTTGATTCGTCAGAAAACAATATTCTGGATGCGAATCCCACATCGCTTGCTACTCGCTCCAGCAACCATTCACAAAAGATCACTCGAGCTTCGAAATCTCTCCTGTGAAGTGCCTGATGTAGGTGCAAACCATAAAAATGGAACTTATTAGTGTTCAATATTCGCACTACAGAAGACTGGCTGATGTTCACCTCCTGAGCAGCTACCCGTGTACTAGTATGCGGATTGTTCTGGGTGGCATTCAAAACTGCTTCTGCACTAACACCCGATGTTGCTGGTGCGTGTCTATGAGGAGGCATTCTTGCAAGTGATGCTGTTACACGCAGACGCTTTTCAACATTCCGGAAACTGTTTGCTGTTGGTTGTCGCCTATTTGGATATCTCTCCCGAGATAT
>CM060964.1:154781989-155034489 GCA_030765045.1 Tenodera sinensis
TGAGGGAATGAGTGAGTTAATGAGTGAGTGAATGAATGAGTGAGTGAATGAGTGAATGAGTGAGTGAATTAGTGAGTGAATGAGTTAGTGAGTGAGTGAATGAGTGAGTGAATGAATGAGTGAGTGAGTGAGTGAGTGAGTGAATGAATGAATATGTGAGTGAATGATTGAGTGAATGAGTGAGTGTATGAGTGAGTGAAAGAATGAGTGAGCGAGTGTGTGAATAAGTGAGTAAATGAGTGAGTGAGTGAATGAGTGAGTGAATGAGTGAGTGAATGAGTGAGTGAGTGAGAGTGAGTGAGTGGGTGAGTAAGTGAATGAGTGAGTGAGTGGGTGAGTGAGTGAATGAGTGAGTGAATGAGTGAGTGAGTGAGTGGGCGAGTGAGGTGGTGAGTGAGTGAATGAGTGAGTGAGTGGGTGGGTGAGTGAGTGAGTAAGTGAATGAGTGAGTGAGTGAGTGGGTGATGTTTAAGGGTCCGTCGACAACTAGGTCATTTGGGTCCTCCTTGGGTTAGGGAACGCAATGTTTGCACTGTCGCGAAACAAATGGCCATTTAGACTTTTCCCTAGTTACTTGGAAAATTCCTTAACAGACTTGACTTGAGAATGCTGTATTGCCTCCAGAAGATGATGGTGTTTGATGAATACAATATTTATCTCCTTAACTTTAGATATGTCATGTTTAAAACTACCTATTCAATATTTAAGTAAATCAAGCATAGATAACCACTAATGATGTTCGAAATAATACGGTCAGTACTGTCAACGTTTTAGGGTTCTCGGAATTAAATGTGGTCAAAATTAATGTTTACTAATGTCATTATCATTAAGATTTTGTTGTCCATCGTGAAAATACTGTGACTCTATGTTCATTGGAAAATAAGAAATATTAATTGCCTTCCATACGTACAAGTTATTAGTCATCGGCGTTAATGGCCCTTTATTTTGCTGAGGTATGCGACTATTTAATATTATAATCTGTTAAACACTTTTCTAATTTTACTTAGACTCATTAATACTGCATGGAAAAATAATTACGAACTTAAGAAGTTCCCGTCAAAACAAATTATTAAGAAAGTATTGAAAGGAAGGAAAAGCACACAGAGTTGAGCATGTTCACACAAACTTATTTAACGTTAAGGCGGGAGACACACGAGCATTGAAATGACGCACACTGTATGACGCGCGTGTTTGTGATACCGGTCACACATTTAACGTGTGTCAAATTTTGCGCGCTTCGTGGTCATGCAATAACGTGCAGTGCAAATCTTGAGCGCGCGTCATAGCATTCCATTGTTACAACTACTGTGCTTTTCAAATGGGAAGGAGTTTGTCCTTGAGCACCTCCAGGCCGGCAACTACTCGGAGTCCTGCTGTGTTGTCATATTAATTTCCCCTTAGGTGGGAATATATGTGCGATATCACATTACGTCTAGCGAGAGAGAGGGAAATATGAATAGTGTTGGGGTAAGGAGCTTGCAACGCTGTGCACGCAAACGTATATCATTGGCTGCAGATCAGAACTCTTCCCATTTGAAAAGCACAGTGGCTCTGCATACACGAGCGTCTTTCTAGTATACTAGAAATATTTACCTTATTATCGCTCTGAATTGCGCCAAAAGAAGCATGTGAAATTCCTTATAAGTGAAGTACAAAAGCAAGTTGTGCTTTCAAATATATCTTCATAAGATATACGCGTAATATTTTAAAAATTATTCCAGTTTGGAAAGATGTTATGTGTGCTTTATTCGAAAATGTGTATAGTCAGAGTGAGACAGAACAGACCCATTTGGGTATATAAAATACCTATATAGTTCCCACACAATGCTGTAGCGTTTTCTATTAATCAAACGCCATTGTATTCTAACATACATATTGCCTGGGAACTTTGCCATCGTTTACAAAATAATTACTTAGGGCATCTATATCTGTTTGCAGTTTTATTGATGTTTATATTATTCTGAATCTTTGAATCATCATATCCTTCAACATAGAATGTATATCTACAAATTTGTACCCGTGAGGCAACATATATGTGATAAAAAAGCTTCAAAGAAGAATGTCTTTCACTGTTAAAAGGATATAGCAACCATCTTCGCAAACTTCTTTTGAAGTAGCTTCAGTGCGAGATAGCCGAATAATGCAGCTTTAGTGTCCATCGTGCAGCTTCTTCTGAGGTGCGTAATAAAATATTGTAGTTGTAGGCCCCTGAGAGGACTGAGAAAGGGGAAACAGTAGTACATAGTAGCTCACGATGATGTAAAGAGATCTACTTTCTACATTAACTACAGTGTCCCTCTCACGAGAACGTGACTGTAAGGAATAGGTATATAAGCATCCACAACTCCAGCGCTTCCTGAGAAACATTACGGCTAGAGTTTCAACATGTCGACAAAGGTTAGGCCTCTTAGAAAACATACACTCTTATGCTAGCAATGCTGGCATACTAACGTTAGTGTCCGGGTGTATAAGAGGCCTAACCCTTGTTCATGCTGTTTGTTCACCAGCTCATGGTCCCTGGCAGGAATGCAGCCAGCCTGCACGCCAGTAAACAATTACAGGTAAGCAGCGATATCTGAAGTAGGACTCGTGTTTCTAGTCGCGCTTGCGATAATGGTGCCAACCTTGGACTATGCATTCACGCTAGATTAAAGCAAAGAACTCGCTCAAAATAGCACAGTTTAAATTTATTTTCAGTTCATGGAGTATGATTAGCTTACAAAACGTAAATGATGCTTTAACTTCTACCGTCTTTCTCCCACTGATCACTTTTTGCCTGTTCTATATGTTTCCAAATCACTGCCAGTCTGTTTCGGTCTCAAGTGATCCTATATCCTGGAGCGTTATATCGTGCAATTCCTGTAAGGATAAGTCACCTGTTACATCTGTTTAAGTATTCAGTTTACTTTGGCCCAAACTAGTTCTATGGGATTGAAATCACACATGTATGGGGGCAAGCAAACGACAATGTGGCTAATAAAACCAAAAATGTGTCCGCTTTAAGAGCCTCTTTAGGTTTGTTTGTTTCAATCATCTTATAAAGATCTGTTTTACATATAGAACTGCCACTCTGAACTCCTTTGTTCTGCAACCACAGTATCATAGCAGATTTTACAACACTCCTAGGCGGAGGATTATCTGCTTCTACATTTACCTTTATGATTACTTCCGACATAAAACTAGTGACAAGTACGATTTTACAACTGAAATTAAGAGAAATTAGCAGCGAGTAAATAGCTCGAATAATATTGGAGTTAAGTACGCAACGTGACTAGAAGGGCAACTTTTGCACGAAGTTTGCAAAACCCTGATTACACTACTGGAATGTCTCTCCTCTGCCCTTCGTTACCCTAAGACTATGAGCTGGTGAACGGATAGTATGTTGAAAGTCAGCCGTAATCTTTCTCAGAAGACATCAGAGTTATTGACGTCTGACATATGTATTCCTTAAAGTCACATTCTCGGAGAGGAACACAGCAATGCTCTCATACGAAGACGTATCCAGGGTGCATTATTTCGACGCACGTGGTGACTCGCATTTCAACGTTTGTGTGTCCTTAGTCTAAATGCTTTATGAAAGAAATAAACAAATCACGGAGCTTAATAAAATGCGCACACATAAGGGTGGGTCACATTCATGGTTAAATGCTAAACGAAAGAAAATTCAACAACGTGCGAAATTTGATAAAAGAATACGCACCTTTGTTTCTCTCATCCGCTACGACCTGCGGAGTAGATTTGCCACCTTGCTTCTTGAAATTCAGGAGCACAATGCTTTCATTGCTCCAAGTCGGTTCACAGCAGGTGAAAACTCCACTGAAATTGAGAACTAGAGTAAGCTTCTCATTTATGTGTTCAAATTAGAAGGTTCTCTAATAAGTATGAAACACGCAGCAAGAGTTCTGAGGTCTCAATGACTGTAGTTTACCTCCTTTCACGACTTTGGAAATCCTAAGAGTCTTGTTGTCCTTTCACTCAAAATGCTTTTTTTTTCCCCCATCTCTCGAGCAAAATTAAATTCCTTGTTAATTGTGTTTATAAGGGGACCATAAGACATAACACTGTTAAAAGTTATATTCCAAGGTTCAGTTTTAAGTTGATCAGGACCACACATCAATCTCAGGAGCTTCAAAGCACTGAAACACAACACTGAAATAGCACAAGCAAGAGGGTAGTTGCATGCTGTCAGTCTGAGTTTGAGAACTTGAGGGCACTGAAACACAACACTGAAATAGCACAAGCAAGAGGGTAGTTGCATGCTGTCAGTCTGAGTTTGAGAACTTGAGGGCACTGAAACACAACACTGAAATAGCACAAGCAAGAGGGTAGTTGCATGCTGTCAGTCTGAGTTTGAGAACTTGAGAGCACTGAAACACAACACTGAAATAGCACATGCAAGAGGGTAGTTGCATGCTGTCAGTCTGAGTTTGAGAACTTGAGGGCACTGAAACACAACACTGAAAAGCTCAAGCATGCTGTCAGTCTGAGTTTGAGAACTTGACAGCACTGAAACACAACACTGAAAAGCTCAAGCATGCTGTCAGTCTGAGTTTGAGAACTTGAGAGCACTGAAACAACACTGAAAAGGTCAAGCATGCTGTCAGTCTGAGTTTGAGAACTTGAGAGCACTGAAACACAACACTGAAATAGCACATGCAAGAGGGTAGTTGCATGCTGTCAGTCTGAGTTTGAGAACTTGAGGGCACTGAAACACAACACTGAAAAGCTCAAGCATGCTGTCAGTCTGAGTTTGAGAACTTGACAGCACTGAAACACAACACTGAAAAGCTCAAGCATGCTGTCAGTCTGAGTTTGAGAACTTGAGAGCACTGAAACAACACTGAAAAGGTCAAGCATGCTGTCAGTCTGAGTTTGAGAACTTGAGAGCACTGAAACACAACACTGAAAAGCTCAAGCATGCTGTCAGTCTGAGTTTGAGAGCTTGAGGGCACTGAAACAACACTGAAAAGCTCAAGCATGCTGTCAGTCTGAGTTTGAGAACTTGAGAGCACTGAAACAACACTGAAAAGCTCAAGCATGCTGTCAGTCTGAGTTTGAGAACTTGACAGCACTGAAACACAACACTGAAAAGCTCAAGCATGCTGTCAGTCTGAGTTTGAGAGCTTGAGGGCACTGAAACACAACACTGAAATAGCACATGCAAGAGGATAGTTGCATGCTGTCAGTCTGAGTTTGAGAACTTGAGGGCACTGAAACACAACACTGAAATAGCACAAGCAAGAGGGTACTTCCATGCTGTCAGTCTGAGTTTGAGAACTTGAGGGCACTGAAACACAACACTGAAATAGCACAAGCAAGAGGGTACTTCCATGCTGTCAGTCTGAGTTTGAGAACTTGAGGGCACTGAAACACAACACTGAAATAGCACAAGCAAGAGGGTACTTCCATGCTGTCAGTCTGAGTTTGAGAACTTGAGGGCACTGAAACACAACACTGAAATAGCACAAGCAAGAGGGTACTTCCATGCTGTCAGTCTGAGTTTGAGAACTTGGGGGCACTGAAACACAACACTGAAATAGCACAAGCAAGAGGGTACTTCCATGCTGTCAGTCTGAGTTTGAGAACTTGGGGGCACTGAAACACAACACTGAAATAGCACAAGCAAGAGGGTACTTCCATGCTGTCAGTCTGAGTTTGAGAACTTGGGGGCACTGAAACACAACACTGAAATAGCACAAGCAAGAGGGTACTTCCATGCTGTCAGTCTGAGTTTGAGAACTTGGGGGCACTGAAACACAACACTGAAATAGCACAAGCAAGAGGGTACTTCCATGCTGTCAGTCTGAGTTTGAGAACTTGGGGGCACTGAAACACAACACTGAAATAGCACAAGCAAGAGGGTACTTCCATGCTGTCAGTCTGAGTTTGAGAACTTGGGGGCACTGAAACACAACACTGAAATAGCACAAGCAAGAGGGTACTTCCATGCTGTCAGTCTGAGTTTGAGAACTTGGGGGCACTGAAACACAACACTGAAATAGCACAAGCAAGAGGGTACTTCCATGCTGTCAGTCTGAGTTTGAGAACTTGGGGGCACTGAAACACAACACTGAAATAGCACGTGCAGGAGGGTACTTCCATGCTGTCAGTCTGAGTTTGAGAACTTGGGGGCACTGAAACACAACACTGAAATAGCACAAGCAAGAGGGTACTTCCATGCTGTCAGTCTGAGTTTGAGAACTTGGGGGCACTGAAACACAACACTGAAATAGCACAAGCAAGAGGGTACTTCCATGCTGTCAGTCTGAGTTTGAGAACTTGAGGGCACTGAAACACAACACTGAAATAGCACGTGCAGGAGGGTACTTCCATGCTGTCAGTCTGAGTTTGAGAACTTGAGGGCACTGAAACACAACACTGAAATAGCACGTGCAGGAGGGTACTTCCATGCTGTCAGTCTGAGTTTGAGAACTTGAGGGCACTGAAACACAACACTGAAATAGCACGTGCAGGAGGGTACTTCCATGCTGTCAGTCTGAGTTTGAGAACTTGAGGGCACTGAAACACAACACTGAAATAGCACATGCAAGAGGATAGTTGCATGCTGTCAGTCTGAGTTTGAGAACTTGAGAGCACTGAAACACAACACTGAAATAGCACGTGCAAGAGGATAGTTGCATGCTGTCAGTCTGAGTTTGAGAACTTGAGGGCACTGAAACACAACACTGAAATAGCACAAGCAAGAGGGTACTTCCATGCTGTCAGTTTGAGTTTGAGAACTTGAGGGCACTGAAACACAACACTGAAATAGCACATGCAAGAGGATAGTTGCATGCTGTCAGTCTGAGTTTGAGAACTTGAGAGCACTGAAACACAACACTGAAATAGCACGTGCAAGAGGATAGTTGCATGCTGTCAGTCTGAGTTTGAGAACTTGAGGGCACTGAAACACAACACTGAAATAGCACGTGCAAGAGGATAGTTGCATGCTGTCAGTCTGAGTTTGAGAACTTGAGGGCACTGAAACACAACACTGAAATAGCACAAGCAAGAGGGTACTTCCATGCTGTCAGTCTGAGTTTGAGAACTTGAGGGCACTGAAACACAACACTGAAATAGCACGTGCAAGAGGGTACTTCCATGCTGTCAGTCTGAGTTTGAGAACTTGAGGGCACTGAAACACAACACTGAAATAGCACGTGCAAGAGGGTACTTCCATGCTGTCAGTCTGAGTTTGAGAACTTGAGGGCACTGAAACACAACACTGAAATAGCACGTGCAAGAGGGTACTTCCATGCTGTCAGTCTGAGTTTGAGAACTTGAGGGCACTGAAACACAACACTGAAATAGCACGTGCAAGAGGGTACTTCCATGCTGTCAGTCTGAGTTTGAGAACTTGAGGGCACTGAAACGCAACACTGAAATAGCACAAACAAGAGGGTACTTCCATGCTGTCAGTCTGAGTTTGAGAACTTGAGGGCACTGAAACACAACACTGAAATAGCACGTGCAAGAGGGTACTTCCATGCTGTCAGTCTGAGTTTGAGAACTTGGGGGCACTGAAACACAACACTGAAATAGCACAAGCAAGAGGGTACTTCCATGCTGTCAGTCTGAGTTTGAGAACTTGGGGGCACTGAAACACAACACTGAAATAGCACAAGCAAGAGGGTACTTCCATGCTGTCAGTTTGAGTTTGAGAACTTGAGGGCACTGAAACACAACACTGAAATAGCACATGCAAGAGGATAGTTGCATGCTGTCAGTCAGAGTTTGAGAACTTGAGAGCACTGAAACACAACACTGAAATAGCACAAGCAAGAGGGTAGTTGCATGCTGTCAGTCTGAGTTTGAGAACTTGAGAGCACTGAAACACAACACTGAAATAGCACATGCAAGAGGGTACTTCCATGCTGTCAGTCTGAGTTTGAGAACTTGAGAGCACTGAAACACAACACTGAAATAGCACAAGCAAGAGGGTAGTTGCATGCTGTCAGTCTGAGTTTGAGAACTTGAGAGCACTGAAACACAACACTGAAATAGCACGTGCAAGAGGGTACTTCCATGCTGTCAGTCTGAGTTTGAGAACTTGAGAGCACTGAAACACAACACTGAAATAGCACGTGCAAGAGGATAGTTGCATGCTGTCAGTCTGAGTTTGAGAACTTGAGGGCACTGAAACACAACACTGAAATAGCACGTGCAAGAGGATAGTTGCATGCTGTCAGTCTGAGTTTGAGAACTTGAGGGCACTGAAACGCAACACTGAAATAGCACGTGCAAGAGGGTAGTTGCATGTTGTCAGTCTGAGTTTGAGAACTTGAGGGCACTGAAACGCAACACTGAAATAGCACAAGCAAGAGGGTACTTCCATGCTGTCAGTCTGAGTTTGAGAACTTGAGGGCACTGAAACACAACACTGAAATAGCACAAGCAAGAGGGTACTTCCATGCTGTCAGTTTGAGTTTGAGAACTTGAGGGCACTGAAACACAACACTGAAATAGCACGTGCAAGAGGGTACTTCCATGCTGTCAGTTTGAGTTTGAGAACTTGAGAGCACTGAAACACAACACTGAAATAGCACGTGCAAGAGGATAGTTGCATGCTGTCAGTCTGAGTTTGAGAACTTGAGGGCACTGAAACACAACACTGAAATAGCACGTGCAAGAGGGTACTTCCATGCTGTCAGTCTGAGTTTGAGAACTTGAGGGCACTGAAACACAACACTGAAATAGCACATGCAAGAGGATAGTTGCATGCTGTCAGTCTGAGTTTGAGAACTTGACGGCACTGAAACACAACACTGAAATAGCACATGCAAGAGGGTAGTTGCATTCTGTCAGTCTGAGTTTGAGAACTTAACAGCACTGAAACACAACACTGAAATAGCACGTGCAAGAGGGTAGTTGCATGTTGTCAGTCTGAGTTTGAGAACTTGAGGGCACTGAAACACAACACTGAAATAGCACATGCAAGAGGGTAGTTGCATGCTGTCAGTCTGAGTTTGAGAACTTGACAGCACTGAAACACAACACTGAAATAGCACATGCAAAAGGGTAGTTGCATGCTGTCAGTCTGAGTTTGAGAACTTGACAGCACTGAAACACAACACTGAAATAGCACGTGCAAGAGGATAGTTGCATGCTGTCAGTCTGAGTTTGAGAACTTGACAGCACTGAAACACAACACTGAAATAGCACGTGCAAGAGGATAGTTGCATGCTGTCAGTCTGAGTTTGAGAACTTGACAGCACTGAAACACAACACTGAAATAGCACGTGCAAGAGGATAGTTGCATGCTGTCAGTCTGAGTTTGAGAACTTGACAGCACTGAAACTCAACACTGAAATAGCACATGCAAGAGGATAGTTGCATGCTGTCAGTCTGAGTTTGAGAACTTGACAGCACTGAAACACAACACTGAAATAGCACATGCAAGAGGATAGTTGCATGCTGTCAGTCTGAGTTTGAGAACCAATTCATCCTTAGTTAGCAGACATATTATAGTTATACCGGGTGGAAGGTACTGCTTCGGCCATAGGTTAACCAGGAGTTCCACAGGATGAGTGTAACAATTATGTGCAATACAATTATTCTCAGTAGAGAACCGTTTCGCCGACAAAAAAGTGTCAAATATTTGGAATATTTGGAGCCATATAATTGGTTTAAATGGATTCTCGGCAAACAAATGATATTGGATAAATGGTCCAATGGTTTGGACCATTTATCCAATATCCAATATCGGCAAACAAATGATATTGGATAAATGGTCCAATGGTTTAGACCATTTATCCAATATCCAATATCGGCAAACAAATGATATTGGATAAATGGTCCAATGGTTTAGACCATTTATCCAATATAATTTGTTTGCCGAGAATCCATTTAAACTTACTATTGGGTATCGCAATTTTCCCCTGTAGAACCTGAATAATAAAATTGGAATTAATTTTCCATGCTGCTACAATTTTAGGAATTTCTTCAGTATAAGTTTTCACAAAAATTACATCGTTTTCTTTTATGATGACGGTGGATCCCTCTAATTGCATGTCACTAATTCTGTTTTTAAAGCTCTGAAAATCAACAATTTTGTCATCTTCCAGTCATTTACGAAATGCTGCTGCATCCCTTTCCAACATTTCTCTCTCTCTCTCTTTCTCTCTCTCTCTCTCTCTCTCTCTCTCTCTCTCTCTCTCTCTCTCTCTCTCTCTCTCTCTCTCTCCCTCTCCCAATCTCTCAATCTTCCACTTCCATTTTTCACTCTGTAATCTCCTCCGCCTCTGCAAATCTTTCAGTTTTTCTCGCCCTCTCCTGCTTCCTGTCTGTCTGTCTATCTCTCTCCTTATAGGTGTTCCGCCTTCTCGGTGTGTACGTACATGCTGTGTGCCACACCGGTAATAAAGTGACTTTCTCTGGGATGTTAAAAGGACTGAAACGTAAAAAAGTATTCAATAGAACATATACGTGTGTATTTCTTATGCTTGTTGTGCAATCTAAACGATATTGAATCCTGCGCTAACCATATACTTACAATAAAAGATTAAATTAATGCAATTTGTGCGTAAACTAACAATAACAACAACAATGATGATGATGATGATGATGATGATAAGAAGACGAAGAAGAGCAACAATAATTTTGCACAATTCCCTGAATGCATGACCAATAGACATTTCATAAACAACAAAAGATACCAGAAAATATTGTTTTTTATTGTTCCATTTCCTTTAACTGCGCAGGTAATATTTCCGGCCTCTCCTGTGGAACATATTGCCTATTGACAATGGTGGTACTCGTTTAACATTTTGTTTTTCTTTTTAACCGAGCGGGATGGCTCAGGCGGTAACGTCTGTGGCTCGCATTCGGAGGCTCGCCGGTTTGATCCCAGTGGCCACGCACTCTGATATGGGGTTTTCCGTGGTTTCCTCATGTCACTTAAGCGAATGTTGGGGTGCATTATTTCATACCACGGTTTCCTTTCCATAATTTCCCTTCATTCTATTTCCTTATCATCTTTTAGGCGTGTAGGGTTGACAGTGCCGGGCAGATGGCGAGGACGATTGCGCATTGTAACTGCTGTTCTCGGCGCTAGGTAGCGTTTGGCAAGCCTTCTCCTCCGTTGGAGGGGAGGGGGAGGCTCAGTGCGACACCGGAACCGCGGTGTGATGGCTACTTGGGGGGGCCTGGCACCGGGATGAAGAGATCTCAACACTTGTTAGGGACTTCCGCACGTCTCTGTGGCCTGTCTAGCTGCAACCCTGGGTGACACCTTCGGTTCCCTCATTTCATCCCTGCCTCCTGGCGAGTGGTAGCCACAATATATCTGTGTAGGTCAAAGCGAGCGAGGTGTCCCCTCTGTGTATGTACCCTTTACCCTTTTAATATTGGGTTTATGTACCTTTACGGTTTTAAGTACATTAGCTCACATACCATTCTCATTCATTCTTCCAGACTCCAGGGAGCATAAGGAACATTGTTGGCCGGGATTCGAACCCGGGACCCCTTGCGCTATTGGCAGGTGCTCTACACACTGAGCTACGGGACCAGCCAGAGAGAGAAAAAAGACTTGCTTATGAGCTTTAGTGTTGTAATAATTTTCACACTATTCAGTAGTGATTTGGAAATTTTAATTTGTGTCGTCTCAAAGCTCTGCTTTGGTGGATGTAATTATGAGAAATCTTTATGTGGGGTCTAACTTATGTTATATAGCAAGTTTCACAATAGTCCTAACAGCCCCCTTATGCGAAAATATACCTATGTTAATTACATACGGTAAATAAATGCAATCTTATATTTGATGCATGATTACCTATATCCCTAACTGAGGCCATCTTTGTGCTTTACCCGAATAGATATTTCAAATGAGAGAATGTGCTAATGCTTCTCATCATAGTAACTCATCAATAGAGCAACGGCTAGGAAACCAAAGGTTCGCGGCCATGGGCGTCGCGAACGGGGGGCAAGGGGGGGCCGCGCCCCCCCCCCCTTGGAAGTTGGTAAACTTAATGTGCAATCAATTACTGATTATTAAACTATTATTTTAATTAAGAACAATTGTTATTTAGCATAAATCAATACGGTTATATGCAACAAATATAAATTTTGACAATAAAATAATTAATTAATAACAGATGATTGCAAATTTCCAACATGTGCCCCCCCCCCCCTGGAAAAAAGTCTGCCGACGCTCATGTTCGCGGCTTGAATCCTGGCCGTGGCACTGGATTTTTAATTATTTATGTTCAACTTCCCGACCGTTGTGCAAGAGGAATCGGAAGTAAACACTCTTTATAATTCTGATAATATATCCAATGTTATATGAAATTATCAAAGAAAGTTCATTAAAAGTATATATTTTTCCGCACTAAGCACCTAGAAAAATATAAGGTATGTAAATCAATCTGTGGGACGCCTAACCGTAACTAGATACAAAAGCATGCATCTAGAGAATTTAATCTTAAAAACAAAACTATCTTTTGTTCCGTACTAAAATGAGAATATGCATGCATTTTGACTTTCCGTGTAACCCTTTTCTCTGCCCCATTCTTTTGGGTGCTTTCGCTTATAGCCAAACAAGAGCTATTTCCTAGACTCACAATCAAATTTGACTAAGATTTTCGCAATTTGCAAGTTTGTATTATCATGTTAAAACAGCAGTTTAAAATTATTTAGCCTTACAAAATTACATTTTAAACCAGTTTCTGTATTAAAATATAATCGGGTTTCGAATTGTCTTAATCAAGTATGGTTTATGAAAAAGTGTTGCAAGCAGGTTTGTTTCACTAAATATCCCTGAACTGTCCATTTTTTAAATCATATTAATCTCACATAGATAGTTTGCCATGAGTTTTAATCAAGGTGCAATAGCACGTATTCAACATTCACACATTGAAGGTCCTTAAGGACACTGGAGGGTGGATTGGTTTCGAAAAATCAATTTTTAGTTACACGTTTCCTCACCTTCAATATATATAACTTTAAAACATGTGGCTGAAAGAGACAAATGTGCTTGTTTACTCTGAGGTGCGAACCTCTGATAACATCAAATAATCGTATCATCACACTATTTCTTAAAGCGTTAAACCATCAGAACACGTGACTCTCGCGTCATCATCTGACCCCATATATTGCGCAATACTATGAGTGACCTTTTTACGTAAGAAAGGGGTAAAATGTATACATCCGCATTCGATCGAAACCCGTCAGCATCCACACATGCCGTCTCACCGATTGGTTTAATTGGGTGCTCCCCGTCCTTTCCCACAATTTCTCTTGAATGCAGAATATGCATTTTACCGGGATTCGTTCCCACGATCCTTGGTTTACTGTTGATCCTGAAATTGCTCGCAGAGAACACTAATCGCTTGCTGCAGGCTGACGTAGGTAGGATCTGTTAGCAACGCTACACAACGGCTACTGGTACTGTTTACAGCTACCGCGATAGTGACATATAGTGCAATATTCTATCCTCCTGTAAACTGGGGTCCACCCACTTCCCTCATTTCAACTACTTATTCAAAGTGTTTTCAAACGAATGTTTTCGTGCCACTTCATGGAAGCAGCTCTCATGAAGTACATCCAGTAAGTTACTACCGGGAGAGCAAAGAACCTCCGAACGGGCTGTGCGGTGTTTTGTATGTCGGCATCCTCGGCGCTCGTTGTCGTCTGCCGCTATCATAGAAAGGCGCGTATGAAACCATACATTTTTAAAACTACTTTTAAAGGCTTTACTTACCAACTTTACATCAGAAGATGTTGAAACTGGTCACCGTCGTCCATGCATACATTTTTTGTACCTCTTTAGGAAACTATTCATCACTCGCCGTAGTTCACGTAGAGAAATGCTGGCAATTTCCTGTCGGATATTATGTTTTAATTCTTCCAGGGTGTGTGGGTTTGTCTTTTAAACTTTATGTTTTAAGTTACTCCAGAGATAGAAATCGCAGGGGTTGAGGTCGGGGACCACAAATCTCAACTAGTAATTCTGTCCTGAAATGCAACATCAATTGTTCTCATCGAAAGACTGGCCGTATGAACTGTTGGAAAGTCATGCTGAAAAAGGCAAAATCACGCCCCCTGTCTGTTAATTCTCTAAAGAAAGAACAAATTTGTATTCGCGTATGTATGGGCATCAACTGTTGGCTCGAAAGAAATTGGGCCTATAACTCAGAACCCAATATTAATCATGAAGTAGCCCTTCATGACGAAAAATTCGGTGTATGGTGCGCCATTAGCGGAGAAAGGCTTCTCAGAACTCCAATAAACGATTTCTATCCCTGGAAATTATGTAAAGTTTCCGTACCTAGAGATACCAATTTGATACGACTTATGGCTAGATGTTTCACTTAAAACGTACTGATACTAATCTTTTTTTCCGTATAAACGGATAGTTTATGAACAATATTTACCAAAATGGTATTGTTGTGGTTATTACATATAAGTGATTGTGAAACAAACGTTTTTTGGGAAATTAGCTTAAATATGCTTGTAACCTCTTGCAAGTGCTTTTTATTTTTGGATAAAATGCAATATTTGTGGGATGTAAATACAAATGATGACATATGGTAATTCTATTGTATTTTATTTATGTTTTATTTAGCCTTCTGAACTACGAGCTTGCGTAGGAAAAATTACTTCGTCGCCTGAAATTAGTAGGATATTTCCTAAGAAGGAAGATGTTAAAAATGCAGCATATGAAGAACCATTTAACAACAACAATAAACCATTTTGGTCGGGGTAGGTAGTTCTAGTGTCCACTTTTCATATGTAAAAGGTAGATTGAGAGCGAGAAGGGATAACATTGGAAACCAATACAAATAAAAGTAGCATTGTGCGATATAGACCTGTACCATGGGCTTTAATTTCTCCAGATCTCAATCCGTTGGGGTGCAATGAAAACTAAAGTTTACAGGAATAGGAACTTCATCAACACATCTTCCAAGCAGTTGAAAATATTAGAAATAACCAGGCATCTTTATGCGAGTGGATCAAAGTGGCAGAAGAGTTTCGAAGTATACCTACATTCAAAGTGGCGGGGCCCATTTTGAACACCTCTTTAATGCTGCTGAAGTCAACTCACATCTCTGTGGTTACTGAAGATTCGTTTGAATGTTGTACTGCTGCATTTTCAGGTAAGCAGATGATCTCCGTGTTTTGGGACACTTGTGACATACTGCTAAAGGGTTGGAACAAGTAGAAACTCCAGTGTATACTGTGACACCCTTACACAACTTATACGCAAGATTAAGCAACGGCGACTGGGGAAAGTGGCCGAAAGCAGTGGTGGTTCAGCACGACAATGCGCGGCCCCACAACTGCAACACCATGAGTGCGAAGTTGTCGTCACTGTGGTTCGTGGTTGTGTTACACCCACCATATTTTCAGGATCTCGTTTCATATGATGATGCTTTATTCGACAACACGAAGGACGCGCTGCGAGATGAAAAGTTAGACAACAACAAGGAATTGCTAGCAGCTGTACACATTAGGTGCATGTTACCTCCAAATAATGGTTCCGTGATGAATTTTATTAATGAAGTTGTAGGAAGGCCATTTCCAATTGCCTCTCATATTAGCAAATCTTAATATATCTTAATATTCAGAAGTTAGCAGTACTGCATCGAACGTTTTTTTGTTGGGATTCATTATCCATACAACATCCGCATGTTAACATTGTGTTTATCTTCTATGGTTAACAATGTTCATTTGTTGTATAGGGATAGTTGGTGTGGATCTACTGCAGTGCAGATTATTTTTGTGGTTTAGAGCGAAGTGTTGCAAAATGCTAAAAAGAAAACGATCATTCATTTACGACTTGCAGAAGCGGTTTCCGAATTCCATCACTAGTAATGCGGGCTCGCAGGGAAAGCTGTAATGTGTGATAAGTAACGATATATTCGGTATATAGCATGGCAGAACATGCGATATTACCCATCACGTCTGCACCAAAATAGCATGAATTCTCTAATGAAATTACAAGCACTGTGCTTTACAGAGCAAAGCCTTGGGAGAGTTGAAGAAAAGTCTTGCAGACTCAAAGTAACGTTTGCCTATCACATGTGTTGTCATAGCCAAAGTTTCCGGCCTATGGACTGCACGTGTGATGCTTGCCTTTACTCTTAGCAGTGGTGGGTCGTGACATATGTTTACATTAAGCATGCTTTACACGGCAAGTTTTATTCTACAGTTTACCAGAAACTATATGTAAACAA
Organism: Tenodera sinensis; assembly: GCA_030765045.1. Lineage (NCBI taxonomy): Eukaryota > Metazoa > Arthropoda > Insecta > Mantodea > Mantidae > Tenodera > Tenodera sinensis. Next base: position 154,798,162 of record CM060964.1, read on the forward strand.
ACAGAAACATATAAATCAAAATGCAGTCGCATATAAATTTCTCATTTGTGCAGTTTACTACATGCATTTTTCAGTACGACACTAAGCTATAAAACTAAAACTAAGCTCCATGGCTTATCCATTATAGTGCTCTTTCATCATGTCCACGACCTTCTCTGTCTAACAACAAACCGCTGTCCTTTCACAATACACTCTGTTGTCAACTGACGTCTAGCGTCTACGTGGGGAATTATGAGAGGAGTGCCCTAGGTTGAGCGATATTTTTAAAACAACGCAATTGCAAATCATTTCCGAACACCACTTTTCCGGGTGCGATATTTTGTTAAAAACCGGTTTTTAATATCTCACACATTACCTCAGTGACAAATTGGTGGCCTCAGCAGCACAATGTTTTGTTCACAATGTATCCGTACTAGTGATTTCTGTCCACCAACAAGAAAATATTGGAGCAATAGTTTCAACTTTTCTGATATAAGTGACTTACCTTTGAGGGCAAAAGGAAACCGTGAAGATGATTTTGAAGACTGGATTAAACTCAAATTGACACTAGCGACCACATTTTAAAAGAGCACATAGTGAAGGGGGCGGAAAATGTTACTTACATATCACCATGGATTCAAATGAAATAATCGGTGTATGTGGCGACGTTACTAGAGATGACATTACTATTGACGTGAAGTATGCGTGTGCTTACAGTATCCTGGCAGACGAGAGCACTGACATAGCGGGAAAATAGCAACTTTTCATTAGGGTTAGATTCTTTGACGAGAAATTTCCTGAGAAATTTCTAGGTTTTGTAGAGTTGACTGACAAATGCAGTATCTGCAATTGATAACGCTGTAAAAAGGAAGACTTTGATCTAGAAAAGTGCGTCTGATAATGATACAATGAGTATTCCACTACCTCAGGAGAGGATGGTAGTATCCAGAAAATTCTTCGAGAAAACATTACGAGAGCGTTATACCACCATTGTGCTAATTATGAACTTAGTCACAAACGACTTAAACGAAAGAGTAGTTATACGAAATTCGGCGTCCATAATAAAAGAAAAAAGATTCTTCAGAGAATTCACCATTTGTCGAAAATGCATATCCGATATAACAATGCTATGTGAAAGAAGCTTGTCTCAAAAATGTAAAAGTATCGTCGCATTCAAGAATCATGATATGCAAATCGTTTTGGCGCTTGACAAACGTAACGGGAACTTCTCCCGTAAACCATATGCTCGAAGAAAAACAGCCAGGATTCTCGGAATGGGCGTTTCGAAAACATATTTGTCCCCTTAGGTCGTTAATTTTAACGAGGGTGGATGTTTTCGAAACTAAAAGGGCAGAAATATGTGTGGTCCAGATGGGAAGGTGCGGAGGAGGCACCAGAGCTAGAATTGGGGGACTTGAGCGATGTGACTTGGAGGAGGCAGACGTGAAAAGATGTGTGGTAGGAAGAATCCGCGAACAGGCAGTGCGGAAATTAGTTACCTCGGGGATTAGAATTTCATCAGGGAAATACCGGTTACAAGGGACAAGAAATTATATACAACCTCGGAAATTGTTCTCCGAGAATTCTGGTGCATTTTGGGCAGATGTCACGATAAACACAATAAATCAGGAGTGCGGTACAGAAAATAGTGTCGTCTTCCTTGTTGGACACACGAAGGTCCTCTGTGACCTTTATTACACCCTGAGATCGAACCAACCTGTTTTCCCACATCCCTACATTGACCCTTAGTATGTGTGGCCGGCGATAAGCACGAGACGCCGATTACGAGCAGCCGAGGAACGTAGACGACGACGTCCGGCGTCCGATGCAAACCGTCGTCGCCGCCGCCACACAAATTATCAAATAAGAGCAATAATGCCATGAGAAAATCTGCTTTTCATATGAATTGTACTGCTACAAAATCAGAATTAATTGTCTCTGTTTGCGTCATAACAAAGTATTCAGCACTCCTTCAAATGGTGAAAGATGCTCGCTTATTTCAATATGTAGATCACATAAAACAAATCACACATCATGGGGAAGCATGGTGTAAATGCAGTTGTTGAAAACCAAGATATTATAGCAGAGGCTGAAACAATCGTCGAGCATATTGTAACAGACCTCAATATGCAGCAATTCATAAATCATCGGAAACATCGTGCAAATTCTCCAGCAGCACAGCGAGTTTTGGAGACTATTCCGTACATAGATTCATTAATAATGTCTCTGGAACAGTGTTCGTGTGGGGAGAACTTTCCCGTTACACCACAGCTAATGCTTGATATGACGTATGGTGATATATTTAAAAATTAAAGGCACTTTTTTGTAGATACTGCAATTTGAATGATTTCCTTGGTGAAGCTGAACTTTGGTACAATTAATGAAAGGGGAAAAAGACGTAGAAATTGCCGAACTGAAAAGATGGAACTAGCTGCACTAAAGAAACGCAATTGTTCTACCCGTCCATAAAATCGGCGCTACATACAACGTGCACTATAGAAAGATACTTCAGCAGGGGAAAAATATAGTTACACTCAACAATAACCAGCTTGTCGGTCTTAATATGACTTCATAAAAGGGGGCTCTAGAAGCCAAAAATAAACTTGGAAAAGAAATGATGTCAATATTTAGCCAGAACTACGTAACGGTAAGGGTAACGGTAACGCTAAGGATAAGGATAACGACAACGACAACGACGACGATAGCGATAACGATAACGATAGCGATTATGATAATGATAATACCAATAGCAATAGCAATAGCAACAGCATCAGCAACAGCCATAATAATAGTAATAATAATAATGATAATGATAATGATAATGATAATGATAATGATAATGATAATGATAATGATAATGATAATGATAATGATAATGATAATCATAATCATAATGATAATGATAATCATAATGATAATGATAATGATAATGATAATGATAATGATAATGATAATGATAATGATAATGATAATAATAATAATAATAATAATAATAATAATAATAATAATAATAATAATAATAATAATAATAATAATAATAATAATAATAATAATAATAATAATAATAATAATAATAATAATAATAATAATAATAATAAAATAATAATCATCATCTTTACAATCTGTAATCCGTAATGTCAGACAACAGTACCATATAGAGGAGTGAGCTTATTCCCTGGAAAATAAAGATGCTGTAAGTAAAGTGGGCTCTTATCGGTTATTCATACTGTTATTGCCTATTATCACGGACTACACACGCTAGTTCAACTGTCCCTCACCTCACGTCTTCGCTGAGAGGCAGAACACGCCACTGCCGTCTCTTGCGCCGTGGAGTTCTGCAACTGTTTTAACGCACGAAGAGTTATCTACTTACGCCGATGCCGGATGAAGTGGGCCTCCTGATGTTAGGTAGAAGTATATTAATATCTACGAGTCAATAACAGAATAGCACACGAGCTACTCTATGGCAGCCAACATTAATACATGGCTCTCAAAGGTATGTCTTCCGTAATGTATTAATTTCTAAACTTATACTTTGTTGAGTGTCTTTTGAGATTGTGGAAGGTTATATCTCCCCCTTCCTCTGTCTCAAAAGACTCTGAACAAAGTATAGAATGGCCCATTTCCTTTACTCAGGCATAAATTTGAACGAAATAATACTTCCAACAATACCCTCAGAGAAGAGCTGCATGGCGCTTAACTGAAATACATAGATCATTTAGAATTGTGTGCCAACTGTCGTCAAACATGCGGCAGGGCTGCAGTTCGCCTACGGGAAGAGAAGAATAGAGGGAGGGGAATATTTTTTATTTATTTCTCATCAAAGAACCTTCAATATTATATTTCAGTCAACATCCCATATACAGGTTATGTCAACATCCCATAGACAGGTTATGTCAACATCCCATAGACAGGTTATGTCAACATCCCATATACAGGTTATGTCAACATCCCATATACAGGTTATGTCAACATCCCATAGACAGGTTATGTCAACATCCCATAGACAGGTTATGTCAACATCCCATAGACAGGTTATGTCAACATCCCAAAGACAGGTTATGTCAACATCCCATAGACAGGTTATGTCAACATCCCATAGACAGGTTGTCAACATCCCATAGACAGGTTATGTCAACATCCCATAGACAGGTTATGTCAACATCCCATATACAGGTTATGTCAACATCCCATAGACAGGTTATATCAACATCCCATAGACAGGTTATGTCAACATCCCATATACAGGTTATGTCAACATCCCATAGACAGGTTATGTCAACATCCCATAGACAGGTTATGTCAACATCCCATATACAGGTTATGTCAACATCCCATAGACAGGTTATGTCAACATCCCATAGACAGGTTATGTCAACATCCCATAGACAGGTTATGTCAACATCCCATATACAGGTTATGTCAACATCCCATATACAGGTTATGTCAACATCCCATAGACAGGTTATGTCAACATCCCATATACAGGTTATGTCAACATCCCATAGACAGGTTATGTCAACATCCCATAGACAGGTTATGTCAACATCCCATATACAGGTTATGTCAACATCCCATATACAGGTTATGTCAACATCCCATAGACAGGTTATGTCAACATCCCATAGACAGGTTATGTCAACATCCCATAGACAGGTTATGTCAACATCCCATATACAGGTTATGTCAACATCCCATAGACAGGTTATGTGCCCGCCTCGGTAGCGTGATGGTTAGCACATCTGCCTCACGTTCAAGAGGTGGCGAGTTCGAATCTCGCTTAGGGTAAGTTATCCGGGTAAGGTTTTTTTCCGAGGTTTTCTCTGCCCTGAGAAGACGAATGTCGGGTAACTTAAAGCTCCATGGACCTCAGGCTCATTTGAGCATCATTTCACCCATTTCATTTCATTCATTCGTCCGATTTGACACAATGTTGGAGGACGTTAATTTAAAAAAAAAAAAAAAGTTATGTGCACCACTATGTTTTATTCAATAGCCTGTCTACTTTTAATTTAAATACTCCAGGTTCTACACTTTAAGCGGTTTCAGTACTTGATGGACCATTTTCCTGTGGAATGATGTCTAATTTTCGATCACCAGAGATGATACAGATACATTCATTATGTTGGGGCTTCTGCCCTGGAGTGCACTCAGTCTCGCGAAGCCCTTGGGATTCTATAATTAGGAACTATCTATTCAAGAAGTAGCTGGCACAATGCGTACACACCGCATCCTAATAGTCTACCCCAAACTTCCCCCTAGCTATGGTGTTCTGCGTGGATGAAGGCAGAGCATGTATCGCTCACGCGGCACCGCTTAAAATGTAATATTATAACTATAGTAGTTGTATGATGCATATCAATTGAAGATTTTTACTTTAGAATAACAGCCTAATTCTTTTTGTGAGTTCACATAAAAAATGAGAATGTCACCTAGATGTTGAGCCGTCGTGTATTGAGTTTAGATTTTAGTTTGTGTATTTGTCTGGCTTGGAAAGTTGTTCCTTAACCAAGTCAGCACGAAAGACTTAGTCTGAAAGGAGTGAACCATTTTAATCCTTTTCAAAGGATAGGTACTAAACTTAAGTGCGCTTTTATGAAGAGCAAATGCCTAGTGAATGCAGATTTTCTGGTTGCCAACAAAATAGAATAGGTACGTGTCTCAACTTTCTCTTCAGAATCGCCCAAAGTAAAACTTGTTTGTACGGAAAAGTAGGATAATTAAAAATCCATTAATTTATTATGAACATACTACACACATCATCATCCTTACTAATAAAAATACTCAATGTGGGGAGATCAGTCACGAACACAGAGACGTTCCAAGTTTCGCATTTACGTGTTCTGTATTCATGTGATTTAAGTCATAGCGAACCAATCTCGGTGCACTTTACAGTAGACGCTCAATGCTTGATATAATTGTCTAAGATAAGTAACATATTTGAGGAAAAAACCCAAATATATATGACGAAATCTATCTATCTATCTATCAAAAAGGAATTAAAGCGTTTCGTATAATATTTAGTCTTGCTCTTTGAAAACAAAACTAACAGACAGTTTACAATTGGTATTGCTGGAAAAATTAAAAGTTCTACATTTTTAAACATGATCGAGCGAAATGACTCCACGGTAACGTGTGGGGCTTACATTCGGGAGATCCCAGGTTCCATTCCCGGCGACCACCCACTCTCAAGAAGGGTTTTTCGTAGTTCCCCTGGGCCAGTAGGCGAATGCTAGGGTGGTTCCTCTTCTACCAGGACTTCGTCATCTGCTTCAACGTTGAAGCATGATGCGACGGTGTTCAACGTTTTGCGGTTGAACGGTGGACGTGTGCTTTGTAGAGGTTTGTTCCTGGTTTCAGTGTTCTCGGGCAGAGTCAGGGACTTGTGGGTTAGCTTCAAGTGCGTCGGATGCGCTCCAACTGGAAAAGTTAGGGATCCCGTCCATGCTTGCCTCCCTCCCAGGGGTCGCGTTTGAAGCACAAAAGGTCACACAGCCCACGTGCGACCTCTGCCCCGATCGCGGGGGCCTCTCCGTAATACGTACCTTTACCTTTTAGACCTCCTCATAATATTGGTAAAGAGACTGTCTGCGCTACATAAATATACATACACGCGCACGCGCGCGCGTTTATCAAATCAGTTTAGCATAGTAATGAACTGAAACAACGGTTACATAATTATGTTATACTTGTACGTTGATTTCAGAAAGACAGAAGTCCACTTTCAAACATTCAATTAATTCCTCACTGTTTGCAATTTGTTTCAGGGTTACAAAGAAGCAAATAGGAATCATCTGTCAGTGAATGAGTAACGCACCATATTATGAACAACAATATTGCAATTAATATATCAACACATGATGGCAAGTTTTAATGTTGTAAAGTGTGTAAATGAAAGCTGACGCATTTATAATAAATTGAAGTAACACTTAATCTTCCCGTTAGGGAATGGAACATTTAAATCCACACATGCTATGATAAAGTATCGAGTTTAATGTTGCGCACTTGTAGTAGGTCGAGGAGCACCGTTCGAGATGACCAAAACTTCTCGGTTTGCATCCGTAAGAAGCCAAGCGTCCTCATACCTAGAGATAACATGCAATGTACTCACCCGCTGCCGAGCAGTGATGTGTCCGGTCGAATGTAGCGGCGAGAATATTCTTGGCCGGTGCTGCCCTGCTATTTTTGTTTGGTCCTTGCCTTTGGGGAAGAGGCCACCACCTGTCATAGGCTGGGTCCTCAACAGTGACGTCACAACACATTTGATCTTGTCACTGTCACTTTGCAATATTCCATCATCCCTGTCGATATATCATGCAAGGATCCAATGACCTTATTTTGGTTTGTTTTACGCAAAAGTGAGATAGACTTTCGCCATAGTTAATATTTACTATCGTTACCGAAACTGAGGTAAACTTAGGGCAACTTAGTATCTACAATACAAGAGCTGTATTGTGATATCAATAGTCTCAAACAGTAAGCAAAGATATGTGTGCTAATATTTACGTATATTGTTCCGAAACTATGTGATTCAAAGGTTCCACTATTAGAACAATAACATTTCTCCCCCATACAACATAAAATGCAAGTCCTTATAGTAGAGACAAGTAGTTCTTCCATGCACAGTGCTCTTGTGTTTTTTATTTATTTTCAAGGTATGATTGAAGAATCACTCGAGATTCTCCTTAGAGTTTATTCCAAATCTGTAGATGAGATATAATCCTAGTGCAGTAATGTCATTCGCCTACAGCAGGGCTAGGCAACTGGTGCTATCTGAGTGCAGCCTGTTCATGACCTTGCACTGATAACTACGTTTAACAGGTAAACAAATGAAGGTCGCTCAAGGTATGCTGCGAGTTGCCCAGGCCTGACTTACAGGGAGAATATACTCACAAATAAATATACCTATGCTATGAAAAATAGTGTTTGTAATTTTTGGGGTGCATAAGAAATCATTAGGAGAGAAAAGCATTCAGTTTTGTTCATTTATGCAATTTTTAAGAAACAAATGTACGTAAGCGTTAGACCTCCAAAAGGCACAATTTTTCACCGCAAAACGGAAATATTAACTTAAAAAACGGAGGAGAATGAGAAAAAAATAAAGAAGATGAAGGAGAACGTAATAAGAATTGGAAGAACAAGAAGGAGGAGGAGAAGGAGGAGGAAAAGGAGGAGGAGAAGGAGATGGAGATGAAGAAGAAGAAGAAGAAGAAGAAGAAGAAGACGAACAAGAACAAGAACAAGAAGAAGAAGACGAAGAAGAAGAAGAAGAAGAAGAAGAAGAAGAAGACGAAGAAGACGAAGAAGGCGAAGAAGAAGAAGAAGAAGAAGAAGAAGAAGAAGAAGATGACGAAGACAAAGAAGAAGACGAAGAAGACGAAGAAGAAGACGAAGAAGAAGACGACGAAGAAGAAGAACAAGAAGAAGAAGAAGAAGACGAAGAAGAAATTCCTATTTGGTTCGGATTTCTTTTTTAGGTGCGGTATAATCTTAGATACAAGTATTTCCTTCCTGGAGAAGTTTCAGAAATATATTCAATGAGTCCAAAAAAGCATTCGCCTCCAATTTAAGAAGCTCTAGCGGCCAGGTTTTAATATCAATTTGAGCAAACAACAAAAAATATTACACATGCTTCTTAGGCTTTCATGGCCGGCGTTGATCCAATAGAACGTAGTTTCCGGGCTTGTAGACCGTGATCTAGTTTATGAATAAGCATCTGACGTTTCGCTCAAGACTCCGTTGGTCATCTTCAGGGAGAAACATCAGATGCTTATTATCGACTTGACCACAGTCTACAAGTCCGGAAACTACGTTCTATTGGAAACAATATTACAGTTTTCATATTGTGGCGTTTTTAAAGATTTCTCTTTGTAATAGTTTTATAACATTTGCAAATAGCATCAACTTCCGATTTGCTGGTGTGTGCAGTGTTTACAACATTACTTTGCAAGCCTATGGCAAACTTTTCTGCAATGCCTGAAATTGCACTGAAAATGGGTTTTAATCTGAATAAGCAACTGTATGGAAGTCATAGACTACATACAGTAGCGTTACAGACCATATTTCTCCTTCAGTTAAAATAGTACTCGTATGTCACTAACATTGGCTCAGTGTTGCCAGATCTACTTTTTGGAAGGAGATCTCCTTATTTTTTGCACATCTACGTTTCTACTTTCGGTTAACTACAAAAATTCAAAATCTCCTTCTTTTTTAAAAATACACGAAAATCTACTTAATTTTATCCTTTTTAGGCAATTTATAATTTCCTAATTGATAAATAGTGCAGTCATGTTCATTATTGCGGTGAAGTCCCTTTCCCTCAGCCTCTTATGAGAAACACAAGATAAGGTTAAACTACTGCGTAATGCCTCTACGCCTTAAGAAACGAAAGGGTTTGCCCATCACCTTATCAGTCGTATGATTTACAAACAAGTCGCTATCGCTACTGACCAAGAGCTTCAACCCTTCAGTAGCTTCTCGCCCCACCTCAGTTTATTATAAATACTGCCGTAGTAACGTGCGTCTTTCGCGTTTCACAGTGCACACAGTAGTGGTTTTTGTTGTGCTAAATTTATGTGAAGTGCTCAGTGACCTTGAGTGAGGAACCAGGAAAAAAGGCTAAGTACTCACAAACTTACAAATCCAAAATGGGAACAATCCAGTAGTTTAAAGGGCTGGTTATTGAAAAGTAAAAAGGGAGATTCGTTTGCATACTTCAAGTCATGTGGCATAGACATTAACATTGCTTCTGTAGGTAAATCAGGGCTAGAGAAGCCTGAGGAAGACTACATTGGTGTGCTGGATGCCACGAACTTCCATTGGTGAGTGTTTAAGAACAAATTATTTTATGTTCAGGCCTATATTTACGTTTCAGTGTTGAAATTTAAGCATCATAATGCTCGTTCCAATGCAGTGACTGATCTAAGGGGGTAGGCAGGTGGCAATCAGCGCCGGATAGTTGGAGGAGGGTGAAAGACGAAAAAATGTCTTTGTTCAACACTTAAACAGTGACAAATAAGCTCTAAATAAATAATATTACTCACAAGTTTCGCGTTCTCATATATACGGGCGAAGGAGAGCCATGGTTCGTTCCTGTTGTAATGCATTCGAAATTCTGCTTTTTTGTCCTTTTTTATCCGGTTCGCGTCTACTTCTTTCGCTCCAACAATAATGACAACACTGCACTGGCTGATTTATATAAGAAAAACTGCTCTGCTGTATGCATATAAAATAATTACATAAACAGCACACATGAAACGATTGGAAAGCAATTTTTTTAAAAAAAAATATATAAAATTAATAAAATGAAAACACTGGAAGGAAAACATTAGACCACGTAAATTTTAATATCGTTTGTTCTTCATGCATATTAAAAGTTCAGCTTTATCTCCTCTAATTTAGCTGCTAGAAGTTTTCAAACTGCAAACGAATACTTTTGGAATCAAAACCATCAAAGTAAACATAGGTTCGCAAATTAAGCATTATGGGGATAATTATTATTACAAAGGTATAGTTAAATGGATTGTAAGGACATAACTATGGTAAGCTGTACCTGCATGCATGCATCATGCTTCGTCGCAACATATATCTGTACTTGTACTCAATATCTAACTCGAAATCACACATTTTCAAAAATGGCTAGTCCGCTGCTGGCTTATATTTTTGTTTTCAAGATCATCTGCTTTAAATTGTTTGCATTTTTGCCTGTGACTTCATCTTAGGATCATATTGTAAAGCACTCTAGAGACAGAGTTGAAGAAACGGAGTAACCAATTGTCGAAGATTGCTCACCACTTCGCAATCCATCACAATTCGGGGCACAATATTTTCAGTGCTGTTTAGATCAGACACATTCAACTTGGGGCACGTGAAGACTTCATAGGGGGTACGTAAAATTAATACACTGTCAGTATAATATGTTCCCTGAATGATAACAAATAACGAAAAATAGTAAAATTTAAACCACGTATACAGTCATTACGTTTCGTTAATGGTCACAGATAACGAAGAATGTGTCAGCCAGAGAGATCTGGATTACCATCTGTCCAACATTTAATTTTGTTTACTCTATCGGTCTACCCAACAATGATATGTTCCATCTGCACCCGCTAGTCATTTGTATTCTTTGTTTCAAACGCCGACAACAATAACAGTGTCTGCGAATGTAGGTAACCGATTGGTTTCTATCTTTCAGTACTCAGTATATTTTCGCGACTGTTATGTGCAGGTTCGATTTATGTGTTCAAAGTCTCACATCTGATTCTTTATATTTGTGAACTGATTTTCATATTATCACCATTAAATTTCTGTTTCGCAGTGTGGTAGTGGACTACATATTTTAGCTTTTGTTGCAAGATGGATAAATTCGTTATAAGAAGAAAACATAAAGTGATAGTGGCGATAGTGCTGAACCACCGCCAGTGAAAATTGCGACAACTCATGTTCCATCACGGGACATCGGTGAAAATGGTATTGAAGCTGAACCATCTACGAGCAAGTAGACAAACACGAGGCATGTGAAGTACAGATATGACAGCAAATCTTACACTAAATATGGATTCGTATCAAATATGTGACATCCACCTCTTCCACTCTGCATTATTTGTAACCAAACTCTGTTGAATAATTCTATTAAACCATTTCTACTTCACAAACACTTGGTAACCAATCACAGCGATTATTAAGACAAGTCAGTTGAATTGTTCAGCTGCAAAGCAGAACATTTAGATCAAAGTCCAAACGTAATATACAATTTTGCAAAATCAGTAAAGGTGGCAAAAATAAAATAAATAATAAATAAACATGCAAACAAATAAATCGCCTAATACCACAGTTGAATCTCTGATTATTCCTGGTTCTTTGACTATAGCAGATAAAATATTAAAAATTCCACCAAAGCAATCAAAACAATCCCGGAATCTGACACAAGAGTAGGGTGTAGAATTCATGGTATGTCACCATATATTGTTAACCAAATAGTAAAACATGTTAAAGTGGACAAAGGACTTACCATTCAAGTCAACGAATCTGTGGGTGTGTCTGATAATGCTGAGCTACTTATATATGTTTGGTATTTAATGTCAAAGCGTGCTAATGCTGATGAAATTCTAGGATGTCAAAAGTTACCAGAACATTCAACAGGAGAGGATATTTTTAATATTCTTGATAGTTTTATAAGATTAAAATTAAATTTGTGGTAGTACTGGTGTGCACGTTCGTCTACAGATGCTGCTGCTTCATTGACAGGTAAAAACGCGTCTAATTTCTCGCATTTGCATTGCAATATGCACAGAGCAAATTTTGTAGCGAGAAAAATAACTTCTGATTTACTGAATATTGCGATAAAAGTAGTAAATTTGGTAAAATCACGTCGACTAAACTTATGACTATAAAAAAAAAGAAAAAAAAAAAGAAAAAAAAAAAAAAAAGAAACTGTGAGAAGATGAGACCTACGCACTCAATTGTTGTTGCACATCGAGGTAGGTACGCTGGTTATCACGAGGATGAGTATTCACACATCTTTTTGAACTAAAAGAGGTAAAATATCTCCTTACAAGATTAAAATCCATTCCGGTGGAGCATTTTGAAGATGAGTGTTTTTACCAACTAGCTTATTTGACGGACATATTCAACAAGTTCAACGAACTCAATCTTCAACGCCAAGGTTTTCATAGAAATATTTTTAAAGCTCGTGGAAAATGATGGGATTTTATAAGAAAGTTTTATTTTGGATTGAATACGTTAATACAGGGAATATTGCAGTTTTTCTAGCTGTTTTGAAACATAGCGGAGAAACTGAAGTTAGTAGTGTTGGTAGACTTTTGGAAATAATCAAATTCCATCTACCAAATCGCAGGTTAAAGTTCTTAAAACACTTTCCAGAAATTGAGAAAGACAATAACACACAAGAATGGATTACAAATTCCTTTGCACGACCACCATCAATTCATCTGATCTTTCTGTAAAATTAAAAGAAAGTATTTTGAAAATGTTTGATGACAATTCACTGAAAATAATACTAGAAAAGGTGTTTATTTCCGATTTCTGGAGTTATGCAAGCATACAGTACTCTGAACTTAGTGACACCACGTTTTTCCATTCCCCTCTACTTGTTAGTGTGAAGAGTGTTTCTCTGCAGGAATTAAAACGAAACAAAGAAATTGCTTGAAACACCATAGATATTCGCACTAACGAACATTCAGCCTTAAATAGAGGACTGGTGTCCAGAAACAAAGTTCAGCTTTTCCATTAACAGTTCAGAAACATACACGTATATAAATTTGTATAATTTGTGTGTGCATGTGTGTGTGCTATCTCTAACGTAGTTCCTGCATTTATGTTATACATTTATAGCACAATCCTCTTTTTTGTAGTATTTAATAAGTTATGTATTTTAGAATTCTATTTTAGATATGGTTATGTATAATTTTAACTAAGGATAACTCTAGTTCTCAGGGGTACAGGCTGGAATGGAGCATTTTCTTTGGGGATACGCGGAGCAAAAAGGTTGAATACCACTGATTTAGACCATCTAGCGGCAGCTGTGTTAAACTTTAAGAGTGCAGAGCTTTTAACCTGCATTTTTTATTTAAATCCGTACGCATAGTGGAAGAAGAAAAAGTCAATGAAATACGTGTAGACTTTTATTGCAGAATAACTCTAAGCATTTACCCAATACCAGATTAAAATATGTCAATTGAACTTTGGCAAATATCCGTACAACTTCTCAATAGTCTTGCACTCAAAGTTGTAAGTTTCTACAGAGTGCACATTCCATACTCTCACACCTTTAGTGGAAACGAACCCACGACCCCTTGCAGATTTCCTGCTTTGCGGCGCATGCAGGGCAGGGAAATTGTGTGCATAAACACATTCTGCCATACGCGTTTGAAGACATGCTACACTCCCAGCAAACGAGGCACAGAAGTTGCTTAACTAGAACGGCTGAGACAGATACATTTCGGTTCAGTTTAGTAGAAAAGAAATACCATAATATTGCTGCTTTCCTATTTGCTACGAATTAGGAATATGACGCTTAGTAGGATACAGCCACGCGGCATCTAATGTAATCATCAGCCAAGCATGTGGCGGATCGCAACCACGCATCAGCAATTATCTCGCTAACAGCTTCTTTGCAAATCCATGCTTAATAAGCCCCTTTTGCATATATCGTTGTGTGTACTTCACTGTTTCAGCTTATGTCCACTTGTGCTACACCTGTATACACGAGGGTGTGGAAATACGTTAAAACGTATATAGTAGCATTGAGACTGGCACAAATAAAGTTTTGTCAGTTGACAAAGTTATAAAACAATTCCGTAGATCTGCATTGCACTTGTATTCTACCTGAACCACTAACGTTTTCGTACAGAAACGCGTCCAACAACAAGAGAAAACGTGCAATATGTTAGGAACATGACTTAGATCTCAGTATTGTAAGTGTGCATCATTTTATGAGAAGTTGCTCTTCATCTAATGCTCAAGACTAGTGATACCCAACCTTATATGCAAGAGGGGAGGTTGGATTTACGTCCACCTACTCTTCGCCGAGCTATGACGCAGTCATGGAACTCAAAAACAAACCTATCTAATGCTTGATTACCTGAATGGGTAAAGGGAAGTGCTTCATGCACAAAACGAAGGAGGTGGGGTAGAGCGACAAGACGAAATCATTAGCTCATGAGAGACAGGGTTGGACATCGCTGCTCAAGACCATACACTAATTAGTTCAATAAGTCAATCTAATTTGGTTCCCTACTTGTTAACATTTAAATCAAACTTAACTTCCTTGTGTCTTTTACGTTTTCTGTTTCCACTGCAAGAAAAATGTTGGTTGTTTTATATAATAAATAGTGATTAACCCAAAATGATCCTTGTTTATATATTACAACTGTTTACTCGTCAATAATACCTATAATTTCCTTAAAATAATCCCGCGACATTATGTTTCTCAGCTTCAGCTTATAAAATTTTAAACTTTTCACTTGCAAAGCTTTTCCACATGAGTAGTCGTCGTGCACAGCATAACAAAACATATTAATTGAGACACATGAAACCTCAATTGGCAATTCCTTGCTTCATGTACATTTAGAGGGTCAAATTATCACCTAGGGTTGTAAATGATATCTGTGCAGTTAAATTCTGTAGGATGCAAAATAATAATTTATATTATTTCTTTCTGCATTGTGAGAATATTTTTCTCTCTTTGTTATTCACACACACACACACACACACACACACACACACACACACACACAAACACGCGCGCGCGCGTACGCACACACACAAAACACACACGCACATAAACATTCGTACTATCTCCCGAAACACGGAATACTATTTAAAGCTAAATATTTTAGCAACCAGTGGCGGGGACGCCATGTTCGCCGTGTTAGTCTGACTAACGGTTTAAAATGATAATAAAGCAGCACATTTATTACTTATGTTTTGTCATAATGCATTCGAATAACAATAAAACTAATAATCGTCTTGTATATAAACAATGCATCCAATGGAAATCGTTTTAAAAAGGTGAGATAGCTAAAACACGTAACGCTGAGTTCACCGTTCTTGGCCCCTGGTGGAAATAAATGTAAAACTTGAAAGTAAGTTTACCTACCGAGCCAGGTTACAGCAGAAAGCAAGCGAATTGGTGCGTCACTTTCATATGCTACTCAGATAACGTTCTTAGTAAAGCAGTACAGCCCATGCAGGAAAATGTCTACACAGTCCATCAGTCCATTCTTTTGGGTTGGTGTGGTTATTGCGTATACATGTTTCATGTGCGTAAATAATAGGTCTTCCCTCTGACTTATACTTTCGAATGACTTTTATATAGTCTTCTAGTTTGGCACGAATATCGTGCTTTTCAATCAGCAGTTTTCTGTTTATCTTGGTCTTTTTGCATTTAAAACCCAGTCCCCCCACTATTCTCTTTAAGGATGACTTGTTGCCCTGAAAGTTAATGATTTCTCTTAAATTAAATAAGTAATTTAGCCATTTTAGGAGCACTTTTTCCTGAACATAAACATTTTGAATCATTCTTCTAACGACACATTTGCCCAAGTCATCTAGATCTATTACTCGTTTCGGAACGATGTGTATTTTGCCTGGAGTTCCGAAAGATGTGCTTTGATTTTAATTTTGTGTGCGTTCTTGAACAATTGTTTTCACTGTTCTTTCTGGCACTCCAGTGGCATCTGATACGCACTTTTGAACTACTTGAAATTTTTTTTGAAAAAATCTTTAGTTCGTTGCTTCTAGCTTCTTTCTTCATGTATGTCCATACATTTGAAACAATTTCTCTACTCTGACTGTGTAATGTTTTGGACCCTAATTGGAAAGTACTAGTGGCATTATTGATTTATGCAATTATCAATGTTTCACAGATTCACTATATTCACTCCTTATCGCAAAGCTCTAACATGTCTTCAACTGCAAGGTGCACAAAAAGCAACTGTGAATTAGCAAGGACTGTGTCTCAGATGCAGACGACATCACTACCTTCCCCCTCCCCACCCCTCCTGTTGTGTGTAATTTCATTCGCAGAATTATATGAGCTGATTAAAGAGACAAAAGCTATGGGTTCTATAGGACTTCCAGCCAAGGTCAGGGGCTAAGAACAATGGGTCTAGTTGTACACCGCTCTGGATTTTGCCTCGTAAGCAGTGTTGCCAATTCGGGAAATGAAAGCGCACCGAATTCTGTCTTTAAAAGCACCAGAAAAGCCCTAGAGTTAACAAGCACGCTAAAAATTCGATATTTCTCACGCCATAAAAAGTATTCTACAAAGAAGGAAATCTATATAAAAATGCATGAAGTTTGCAACCTAAAAGGTGAAACAATTAAAACGGCCCAGGGGGTAATACTACAATTATAGAACGTTACATGGTGGAAACTATAACAAATACCTAATATTACGTAAAGTTATGTAAGATATACAAAGTTGTACTCACATTAAAATCCCGCCCTCCTCGTCAGAATCTACCATAAAAACGGTATTGTCTTCAGATGATGATGGTTACTGGTAATTATAGCTCTATAAGCTTTGAATTTGTTCAATTATATCTTTGGAGTAAATCATAATTGCAGCAACATTTCCCTGCATTTATAAGCCCAAACCTTATTGCCAAAACGGAATACGAAGTTCCCACTTTCAGTCTATTTCGTTGCTTTGTTTTTATTACACCTACTTGGTTGAATACACTTTCAAACCTGCACTTGAATATAGAAGGGAAAGGGTGGAAAGTGCAGTTTCCACTATGCCAACAAATGGTTTTTCTCCGCTAGCATCTCTATATGACGCAACTTCCTCCAAAATTGTACCGTGTCTGATACTTCAGTCCATTTTATGTTGTATAAATATTTCCACTGATTATTAATGTTATTATACTGGAATCCTGTACAAACAGCATTGCCAATTCAACAACAGGACGTTTTAGTGGTTTTAGACACTTTCCTGGAGAAAAGAGTGACATATCTTGAAGAAGTTCTAGAAGGAATTGAATCTATCTTTGACGCAACTGTTTAACTTCAATAACAGAAAGCTTTGCCTCGCACTCATATCCAAGATAGGGATGTAAGTGCAAGTGATCCTCAGCTTTGGAATTCAAAATATCCAACTGGAATCCAGGAATTTTAATTATGGTTATGGATATAGTCACTATAATAATCAATACGCATGGGGGACGACCATTAATGGTTTTTTATAAACACTGATTTTCCATTATTTTCATTTGTATGCCGCATCAATTGAATTTATTTATCTGATAATATGTTCCATTTTCAAAAGCGTCAGATTAAACTCTAATTATTTGAGAAAACCACCAGATTTTCGCCATGGCGCTAACTGCATAAATGTGGCACCAGGATCATTTAAAAAGCACTAGATCTGGTGCCAAAAGCACTAAATTGGCAACCTTGCTCGCAAGGCAAGCCAACGCGAGAGGTATGCGAATGTGTATGCGAACAAGAGAAGCGCGCTTGCGCATAGCATTTGCTCGGCAACGCAATTGCAGCTTACTTCGTGTCTGCTTCATGGTAGTGCGAGCGTGTTTACCCAGCTGGAAATGCAAACACGCGGCAAGGGCATGTGACTATGAAATTTTGTTGTGATGGAGTGTTTTACTAACTACTGCTTCACTAAAGAAAGGATGATGGGGAATGAATGCGACTGTATTACTGAAAACTTATTAAACCATTCATTTCCTAGCAGAAGCTTTTCTGATAAAGACAGATCACATACATTGGTAGACCCTACACCTAATTTAAGGAGTGTGGTACAAGAAAAGTAGCATAAACTTAAGAATTCTAGATCCATCAACTGTAGACATAAGCAGGGGGATGGCCATTACTACATTCTCAAGGCCAGTGTGTGTGTGTGTGTGTGTGTGTGTGTGTGTGTGTGTGTGTGTGTGCGTGTGCGTGTGTGTGTGTGTGCTATAGTGGTTAACGGTTCACCCCTCCTCAATTAAGGATGAAAACTTGACATATTTATAGCTTTTTGAAAAATATTATATGACAGGTGTAATCGTCAACCACCCTCGTCATTCCACTTTCTCTCATCTTTAGATGCTAAGGGATGATATTCCCACCCATTCCCCAGCCGCCCCCCCCCCACCCCCAGATTCTATCTCCTGCGAAATTATGTGACAGCTTTGAAAACAAATAATATATTCTGCGGTGTGACCCAAGAACCCACCACCTCTCGCCTTCAGAAGGCATCGCACTATTTATTCTTTTGGGGTCAGTATGTGCGTATGCAATCAGGAAAGCTTAATTTCGCACTTATAACCTTCAAAGATTTGCTAGTTACAGGAATTCTGTCAAATGCTTGCAATAAAAGTCCCTGTCTTTTGTATAACTAATGGCGACAATGAGAAAATCATGTAATATAAAACAACAGATGCTGCATTTACAAAAAAGTAGGTTTGAGTATTTCACTTAAACAATGTTCTTGTGATGTTTCAACATTAACTTGAAGGAAAACGATGTTATAAATGTCATAGGTTAATCGAACCAGTTTGCCGTTAAAGCAGTTATAATTAGCAACAATGGACACCCATAATTTACTTTCAGATTTTCTTTGGGTTTTATTGACCAGAAGGATTATAACTGAAGTCGAATTCCGCAGCTTCAGAAATTAATTTTGAGGAAAAAATTAAATTAGAAATTAAAAAAAAAAAAAAAAAAACGAGAAACGCTTCCTATACGGATAACAATCCCAAACTAGATAAGAAAACGACAATTTCAATATTTCAAATAACCTTTGGACAATTGAACGCTCAACGTACTGCAAATCTTTCTTTCAATTTTGTTAGCAAGCTGTTTCTCCTGAAGTCAGAATGTTAACCTCAACAGCCGAAAATCACAAGACATGGTTCGCCACTCCATTGCAGAAAAGGCATCTTTGGCTTCAGACTTTATTTTAGCCAATTACACCCTCACACAAAGGTCTATAAGGGTTGCTTTTTGTTACAGCGGGTTTTTTGTCAGATAATTAACTAGGATACAAGCCTCAGTGAAAAGCAGTTCATAGCTGCACCTGTTTCCATGCGTGTCTGAAAAAAATTATGTGATGGGTTTCACAGCCAACCACCCTAGTCATTCCAGTTTCCTGCCATCAGTGCTTGCATTTTAAAAGAATGCTCTGTGGAGCTAACTAAGAACCCACCTTGACACACCTCAACACAAAGGTGTATTGTAGTGAGGGGTTGTTTTTTGGTATAGCGAGTCTTTTGAGAGAGAGAGAGGCGGGGGGGAGGGAGTGAGAGAGAGACCACACAAAATACGAGCGTAAATGTTTCCAGAAATCGGGACAGAGAGCGAGATTTCAAATTATTGAGGCGAAATTACTGGGTTATACTGAAAGCGCGTATTTCAGATGAAGTGATATGTCGATATCGTGTATTTTTCCTCCATCAAAATCAAATTAGAAATAAAAAAGAAACGAGAGACCCATTCTGTACAGATAACAATCCAGAACAACATAAAAACGACAGTTTAAATATTTCAAATAACCTTTCCAGCAACTGAGCGTTGTATGTACTGCAAATCTTTCTTTCAATTTTGTTAGCAGGCTGTTTCTCTTGAAATCAAAATGTTAACCTCAAAAGTAATATTCCGTGAAATAAAATCTAGATTATCAAAGAATGACTGAGAGAGAGAGAGAGAGAGAGAGAGAGAGAGAGAGAGAGAGAGAGAGAGAAAGAGAGGGGGGGGATCTTCAGCTTGTTAAACCAGGTTGCTATTAAAGCAGTTATAATTAGCAAAAACGGATGCTCATAATTTACTTTCAGCTTTTCTTTGGGTTGGATTGACCAGAAGGATTATAACTGAAATGGAATTACACAGCCTCAGAAATTTATCTTGAGAATGTCTGAAACTCGTTTTGGAAACTTTCTATTTGTATGAGTAATGATGCTAGCATATACAATAGACTGCCATGAAGCCAGAAGCATTTTATATCCGACTTTTCAAGAAACCAAAGCTGAACAAGCAAGCAACTCGAAATAGAACATGCATTTTCATATCTAGGATATAAAGAATCCTTTGTGGATGAAGTAGACATAGCAAATAAAGTTGTTAAGTACACCAGAACCATGGATAATAAATAACACAATGAAACCATCAAAAGTACAGCAGTATACAAGACTACGGCCTTACAAAACTTTAGCAAGACAAGTCTTGTGTTAGGATAGCAATACATGGACAGTGAGACGAAAAGATGAAAAACAGGGTATCAGCAAATGAAAATGAGATTCATGTGATCAACAGCTGCCTACATGCGATGGAACCACAAACGAAATGAACATGTGCTAAAGGAGGTACAAGTTGTTCCTGTAATTCAATATATCCATCAGTACGAGAACAACTGGAAGAAGCATGTGTAACGAATGCACTCAAGAAGGATCCTTAAAGCTATGCTTAGTTACTACCCAGCAGGAAAACGTCTTAATTGCCGTAGGAAACGCTGCTTGGAAAATCCAGCTTTGAGCCATAAAAGGTTCTTAGCCTAAAACTTGAATGACAGAAGATAAAGAAGAAGAAGGAGGAGGAGAAGAAAAAGAAGAAGAAGAAGGAGGAGAAGAAGAAGAAGAAGAAGAAGAAGAACTGAGTCGTTCGTGATGAAAAAGTACTGTGAAACCTTTAGCTATGTTTTTTTTTTTTTTTTTTTTTTTTTTTTTTTTTCTCCCGAAATACTCATTATTGAGTTGAATTTAGCATTACTTCGTAATTATTGAAAGTGCCATGACATTCAGCTGTTCCTTGCAATGTAATGAAATACACTATCTTTTTTGGCTCTCTACTTTAGGTTTCTTTTCTGTCTTTCACACCTGACGTAATTTCTGCATATGGGGAAAAGCAAACTTAACTGAATCTACTTATTGAAATATAAGATATGCAATATGCAATAAAAACAAAAACATCAGAAACAATGTTACCTAACATAAAATTATACATTTTAATCAATAAAAAATTATATATCATTATTAAACTGCTAAGATTTTAGACGAGCCAAATCTTTTGAATCTATCCAAGCCCCAAGGGCAGAGGAGTGAACCTTCCCACCATCCAAACGAAAAGTAGCCAATGTGCTTAAGCTCAATCCTCCCCCGCTCTCTCCATACCAGCCCTCACCCCTAGAGAAAGCGAAGGTATATGCAAATATATCCACCATATTTTGTGCAGATTTGGTGATTCATTTTAGTGTTTTAGTTTAGTGGCCACATATTTTTCTTACACCCGCGTAGTTTGTGCATACTTTGTAATTTATTTAGCGTTTTCTACATAGTGCGCAACATGTCCGTTTTCAGTGAGAATAAGGATAAAGCTATTATAATCATTTTATTCTTGAATGTTAACAATCACGCATATTGTTAATTTACTTAAAAATGTTTTCTCTTTATTCAAATTTTCAGCAGACAGTTCAGTAGTTAGGCTAGGAGATACCGGGACAGAGTTCTTTAATTAAATCGTTGGTAAGAATCAATGTATTACTGATTACATTCTTCTTTCAAAATGTATAAGGCTCCCTTTTCAGTCGAAAAGGACCAAGAATTCAAATCACATTTTTTAAAACATTTTTTACAGATCATGTCAACAAAGAGACCGCACCACAGCACGGCAATATAAACAAGGAGCTCATAATGAATCGATATTCAGATGACGTATTTCCTAGAGGTACAAGTCATACTCAAATGTCAAACGAGTGAGTGAGTGTGTGGTGTTTAACGGCCCGTCGACAACGAGGTCATTTGGGCCCATACTTAAATATCAATAATTTTTATTTTTTGAATGAGATATATGATATTTTATTACTTTTTCATAACTGACTGTGTCATGGTACAAGTCATACTTAAATTTCAATAATTTTTTATTTTCAAATAAGAAGTATATTTTACTGATTTTTCATGTATGATTGTGCCATGGTAGAAGACATGCTTAACACTCACTGATTTAATATTTTAAACAAGAAATATATTATATTGATTTCAATAAAACATAATTAATTTTGCTTTTTATAACGTTGCAGATCCACGGGAATTTTTTTATACAATAAACCGCGCCCTTTCAACTGCCTCAACATTTATACATAAAAATATGCAACCGCTTTAACACCACATTTCACATATTTCTTTTCGGCCTAAAGTTTCTAACAATGGCAATGTGCAATATTTCAGATTCGCCTTCATTTATGATGATGATGATAATGATGATGGTGATGGTGATCACGAGGAAGAAAGAAGAAAAAGAAGATGGTGAAGAAGAATAAGGAGCGGAAGTGAGTGAGTGAGTGAGTGGGTGGGTGAGTGAGTGAGTGGGTGAGTAAGTGAGAGAGGGAGTGAGTGAGTGAAATAGGGAG
The DNA here is from genome assembly GCA_030765045.1 of Tenodera sinensis. Lineage (NCBI taxonomy): Eukaryota > Metazoa > Arthropoda > Insecta > Mantodea > Mantidae > Tenodera > Tenodera sinensis. The sequence continues at coordinate 154,821,005 of CM060964.1, forward strand.
TGAATGGGTGAGTGAGTGAAAGGGGGAGTGAGTGAGGGAGTGAGTGGGTGGGTGAGTGAGTGAATGAGTGAGAAAGTGAGTGAGTGGGTGGGTGAGTGAGTGAATGGGTGAGTGAATGAGTAAGAGGGGGAGTGAGTGAGTGAGTGGGTGGGTGGGTGACTGAGTGGATGGGTGGGTGAGCGAGTGAGTGGGTGGGTGACTGAGTGGATGGGTGGGTGAGCGAGTGAGTGGGTGGGTGAGTAAGTGAGTTAATGAGTTAGAGAGGGAGTGAGTGGGTAGGTGAGTGGGTGGATGGCTGGGAGGGTGAGTGCATGCGTGAGTGGGTGGGTGAGTGAGTGAATGAGTGAGTGCGCGAGTGCGTGTGTGGGTGCGTGAGTGAGTGAATGAGTGGGTGGGTGAGTGGGTGGGTAGGTGATTGAGTGGATGGGTTAGAGGGTGGGTGAGTGGGTGAGTGGTTGGGTAGGTGAGTGAGTGGATGGGTTAGTGGGTGAATGAGTGAGTGAGTGGGTGAGTGCGTGAGTGGGTGGGTGAGTGAGTGAATGAGTGAGTGAGTGGATGAGTGAGTGAATGAGTGAGTGGGTGAGTGGGTGGGTGAGTGAGTGAATGAGTGAGTGGGTGGGCGAGTGGGTGGGCGAGTGGGTGGGTAGGTGAGTGAGTGGATGGGTTAGTGGGTGGGTGAGTGAGTGAGTGGGTAGGTGAGTAAGTGAATGAGTAAGTGAGTGAGTGGGAGAGTGAGTGAATGAGTAAGAGAGAGTGAGTGGGTGGGTGAGTGGGTAGATAGGTGGGTGGGTGGGTGAGTGAGTTGGTGGGTGCGTGGGTGGGTGAGTGAGTGATTGAGTGAGTCAGTGGGTGGGTGAGTGGGTGGGTAGGTGAGTGAGTGGGTGGGTTAGTGGGTGGGTGAGTGAGTGGGTGAGTGGGTGGGTGAGTGGGTGAGTGAATGGGTGGGTGAGGAAGTGAGTGAGTTAATGAGTGGGTGGGTGAGTGAGTGGGTGAGTGGGTGGGTGAGTAAGTGAATGAGTAAGTGAGTGAATGAGTAAGAGAGAGTGAGTGGGTGTTTGAGTGGGTAGATGGGTGGATGGGTGAGTGAGTGAATGAGTAAGTGGGTGGGTGAGTGGGTGGGTAGGTGAGTGAATGAGTGGGTTACTGGGTGGGTGAGTGAGTGGGTGAGTGAGTGAGTGGGTGAGTAAATGAGTGGGTGAGTGAGTGAATGAGCGAGTGAGTAGGTGGGTGAGTGACTGAGTGAGTGAGTGGGTGGGTGAGTAAATGAGTGAGAGAGTGAGTGAGTGGGAGAGTGAGTAGGATGGTGAGTGGGTGGGTGAGTGAGTGAATGAGCGAGTGAGTGGGTGAGTGAGTGAATGAATGAGCGAGTGAGTGGGTGGGTGAGTGAGTGGGTGGGTGAGTAAATGAGTGAGAGAGTGAGTGGGTGGGTGAGTAAATGAGTGAGAGAGTGAGTGGGTGGGTGACTGAGTGGGTGGGTGAATGAGTAAGTGAGTGACTGAGTGAGTGTATGAGTGAGTGGGAGGGTGTGTGGGCGAGTGAGTAGGTTGGTGAGTGGGTGTGTGGGTGAGTGAGTGGGATGGTGATTGAGTGGGTGAGTGAGTGAGTGTGTGGGTGAGTGGGTGGGTGAGTGAGCGAGTGAATGAATGAGTGAGTGGGTGGGTGCCTGGGTGGGTAGGTGAGTAAGTGAATGAGTGAGTGGGTGAGTGAGTGAGTGAATGAGTAAGAGAGAGTGAGTGGTTGGATGGGTGGGTGGATGGGTGGGTGAGTGAGTTGGTGAGTGGGTGAGTGAGTGAATGAGTGAGTGATTGGGTGGGTGGGTGAGTGAGTGAGTGAGTGAGTGGGTGGGTAGGTGAGTGAGTGGGTGAGTGAGTGGGTGACTGAGTGTGTGAGTGAATGAGCGAGTGAGTGAGTGTGTGGGTGAGTGACTGAGTGAGTGAATGGGTGGGTGAGTAAACGAGTGAGAGAGTGAGTAAGTGGGTGGGTGGCTGAGTGAGTAGGTTGGTGAGTGGGTGGGAGAGTGAGTGAGTAAATGAGTGAGAGAGTGAGTGGCTGGCTGAGTGAGTGAATGGGTGAGTGAGTAAATGAGTGAGTGCGTGGGTGAGTGAGTGGGTGAGTGAGTGGGTGAGTGAATGGGTGAGTTAGTGAGTGAATGAGCGAGTGAGTGGGTGGGTGACTGAGAGAGTGAGTGGGTGGGTGAGTAAATGAGTGAGAGAGTGGGTGGGTGAGTAAGTAGGTTGGGGAGTGGGTGGGTGTGTGGGTGAGTGAATGAGCTAGTGAGTGAGTGGGAGAGTGAGTGAGTGAATGAGTGAGTGAGTGGGTGGGTGAGTGTCTGAGTGAGTGAGTGGGTGGATGAGTAAATGAGTGAGAGTGAGTTGGTGGGTGAGTGAGTATGTTGGTGAGTGGGTGGGTGGGTGAGTGACTGGGTGAGTGAGTAAGTGAGTGAGGAGTGAATGTATGAGTGAGTGAGTGGGTGAGTGGGTGGGTGAGTGAGTGAGTGAATGAGTGATTGGGGGGGTGGGTGTGTGAGTGAGTGAGTGAGTGGGTGGGTGAGTGAGTGAATGAGTGAGTGGGTGAGTGAATGAGTGAGTGGTTGGGTGAGTGAGTGGGAGAGTGAATGGGTGAGTGAATGAGCGAGTGAGTGAATGGTTGAGTGACTTAGTGAGTGAGTGGGTGAATAAATGAGAGAGAGAGAGTGAGTAAGTGGGTGGGTCGGTGAGTGAGTAGGTTGGTGAGTGGGTGGGTGAGTGAGTAAATGAGTGAGAGAGTGAGTGGGTGCGTGAGTGAGTGAGTGAATGAGTGAGTGGGTGGGTGTGTGAGTGAGTGGGTGGGTGAGTGAGTGAGTGGGTGAGTGAGTGGGTGGGTGAGTAGTTGGGTGGGCGAGTGAGTAGGTTGGTGGGTGGGTGAGTGAATGAGTGGGTGAGTAAGTAAATGAGTGAGAGAGTGGGTGAGTGGGTGGGTGGGTGAGTGAGTGGCTTGGTGATTGAGTGAGTGAGTGTGTGGGTGAGTCAGTGAATGAATGAGTGACTGAGTGGGCGGGTGAGTGAGTGAATGAGTGAGATAGTGAGTAAATAAGTGAGAGAGGGAGTAGGTGAGTGGGTGGGTGACCGAGTGGGTGGGTGGGCGTATGAGTAGGTTGGTGGGTGGGTGAGTGAGTGAGTGGGTGAGTGAGTCAATGAGTGAGAGAGTAAGTGAGTGGGTGGGTGCGAGAGTGAGTGAATGAGTGATTGAGTGAGTGAGTGGGTGGGTGAGTGGGTGGGTGGGCGAGTTAGTAGGTTGGTGAGTGGGTGGGTGTGTGAGTGAGTGAGTGAGTAAATGAGTGAGAGAATGAGTGAGTGGGTGGGTGAGTGAGTAAGTGGGTGATTGAGTGGGTGGTTGAGTGAGTGGGTGGGTGAATGAGTGAGTGAGTGAGTGGGTGGGTGGGTGAATGAGTGAGTGGGTGGGTGAGTAAATGAGTGAGAGTGTGGGTGGGTGAGTAAGTAGGTTGGGGAGTGGGTGGGTGTGTGGGTGAGTGAATGAGCTAGTGAGTGAGTGGGAGAGTGAGTGAGTGAGTGAATGAGTGAGTGTGTGGGTGGGTGAGTGTCTGAGTGAGTGAGTGGGTGGATGAGTAAATGAGTGAGAGTGAGTTGGTGGGTGAGTGAGTAGGTTGGTGAATGGGTGGGTGGGTGAGTGACTGGGTGAGTGAGTAAGTGAGTGAGGAGTGAATGTATGAGTGAGTGAGTGGGTGAGTGGGTGGGTGAGTGAGTGAGTGAGTGAATGAGTGATTGGGTGGGTGGGTGTGTGAGTGAGTGAGTGAGTAAGTGGGTGGGTGAGTGAGTGAATGAGTGAGTGGGTGAGTGAATGAGTGAGTGGTTGGGTGAGTGAGTGGGAGAGTGAATGGGTGAGTGAATGAGCGAGTGAGTGAATGGTTGAGTGACTTAGTGAGTGAGTGGGTGAATAAATGAGAGAGAGTGAGTAAGTGGGTGGGTCGGTGAGTGAGTAGGTTGGTGAGTGGGTGGGTGAGTGAGTGAGTAAATGAGTGAGAGTGAGTGGCTGGGTGAGTGAGTGAGTGAGTGAATGAGTGAGTGGGTGGGTGTGTGAGTGGGTGGGTGAGTGAGTGGGTGGGTGAGTGAGTGGGTGGGTGAGTGAGTGGGTGGGTGAGTGGGTGGCTGGGTGAGTAGGTTGGTGGGTGGGTGAGTGAATGAGTGGGTGAGTAAGTAAATGAGTGAGAGAGTGGGTGAGTGGGTGGGTGGGTGAGTGGCTTGGTGATTGAGTGAGTGAGTGAGTGTGTGGGTGGGTGAGTCAGTGAATGAATGAGTGACTGAGTGGGCGGGTGAGTGAGTGAATGAGTGAGATAGTGAGTAAATAAGTGAGAGAGGGAGTAGGTGAGTGGGTGGGTGACCGAGTGGGTGGGTGGGCGTATGAGTAGGTTGGTGGGTGGGTGAGTTAGTGAGTGGGTGAGTTAGTCAATGAGTGAGAGAGTAAGTGAGTGGGTGGGTGCGCGAGTGAGTGAATGAGAGATTGAGTGAGTGGGTGGGTGAGTGGGTGGGTGGGCGAGTTAGTAGGTTGGTGAGTGGGTGGGTGTGTGAGTGAGTGGGTGAGTGAGTAAATGAGTGAGAGAATGAGTGAGTGGGTGGGTGAGTGAGTAAGTGGGTGATTGAGTGGGTTGGTTATTGAAGGAGTGCGTGAGTGGGTGAGTGAGTGAGTGAGTGTGTGGGTGAGTGGGTGGGTGAGTGAGTGAATGAATGAATGAATGAATGAATGAATGAATGAATGAATGAATGAGTGAGTGATTGGGTGGGTAGGTGAGTGGGTGGGTTAGTGGGTGGGTGAATGAGTGAGTGGGTGAGTGGGTGGGTAGGTGAGTAAGTGAATGAGTAAGTGAGTGAGTGAGTGGGAGAGTGAGTGAATGAGTAAGAGAGAGTGAGTGGGTGGGTGAGTGGGTAGATGGGTGGATGGGTGAGTTGGTGGGTGCGTGGTTGGGTGAGTGAGTGAGTCAGTGGGTGGGTGAGTGGCTGGGTAGGTGAGTGATTGGGTGGGTTAGTGGGTGGGTGAGTGAGTGAGTGGGTGGGTGAGTGGGTGGGTGCTTGAGTGGGTGAGTGAGTGAGTGGGTGGGTGGGTGGATGAATGAGTGAGTAAATGAGTGAGTGAATGGGTGGGTGAGTGGGTGGGTGGTTGAGTGAGTGGGTGAGTGAGTGGGTGAGTGGGTGAGTGGTTGAGTGAGTGAGTGAGTGGGTGGGTGAGTGGGTGGGTGGTTGGTTGAGTGAGTGGGTGAGTGGGTGGTTGAGTGAGTGGGTGGGTGGTTGAGTGAGTGGGTGAGTGGCTGAGTGAGTGAGTGGGTGAGTGAGTGGGTGGTTGAGTGAGTGGGTGGGTGAATGAGTGAGTGAGTGAGTGAGTGGGTGGGTGAATGAGTGAGTGGGTGGGTGGGTGAGTGAGTGAATAAGTGAGAGAGGGAGTGAGCTCGGGAGTGAGTGGATGATGTAAGGAAATAGAATAATAAAACAAAATGACATCTGCTTATGACGTGCTTTTTTATTCATTAAGAAATACCTTAAATTCCCATTCCTTCTATCATATATGAAAACCATAGTTTACATTACAAAATTTTAAAGATAGAGGATGCATTACATGCTTGAGATTTTTTGTAGTGTTTAACGGCCGCTTTTACTACTACGGCACCGCAAACGGTTACACTGCGGATACATGGAATGAAGATGGAGCACCGGTGGAATGAGATGGCGGGGGGAACCGGAGAACCCGGAGGAAACCGGCCCTAGCGCCGCTTCGTCCATCACGAATCCTACATGCGATGCTTGAAGTATATGTAGGAACTCCGTACATTGCATTTGAAGCATTTAAGTAAATTACGTGATGTCTATTATTATGCATTCCATTTTCTTCATTAACTGAAATTTAAGTGAAGGCTCATATTAAATAATCTTAACAAAGACTATTGAACACTCAAGATTTCATAGAGTAGGTAACCACTTTGTTCTCCGATAGCTCCTAATTTGTGTAAATAAAACAACTCTGTAACGGTGTTACTTAGTGCCTGTAATCCATGTCGAATCATGTACATCTCTATGACAACAGCATAGCTAACCTTACAAAAATTAACAATACAAAGCCAGTGCTGGCAACATGCACAGTACTGGTTGCATGAACACACTTCCTGTAGACATCTATTTACACTGATAAAGACGAAAAGCCATATCTTAATTTTCGAACACGGATCATTCAATATTCCATTTTTTGCTCAGCTAGCAATGTGTAAAGTATAAGTGTTCTATTTTACACCAATCGAGTGAGAGAGTATGGTGAAGAGGAGCGAGTGAGTGAGGGAGTGAAGTGAAGTCTAAGCAAACCTAACTCGCCATTACCTAAACATTATTTATTCTCAGAACCTTATCTCCTCATTTCCATTGACCATATACGCGAGTAGGATTAGAGTTTTTACAGGAACTCAGATTTTCAGGAGATTACCGCAGCAATGCATACAGATGTATCAATAACTCCTTCACGTCATTCAAGACGAAAGTTCTAAATAATGGAGTTGCAATGAGGAAATAGGGAATGTTAGACAAACATTTTTAAATAAAAAGAAACAGTTCTAAATACACTAATTTTTATTTAACTTATAAATATGCACAGTGGTGGCTCCTGGGTGATCGCATGCTCACAAGTGCACACCCACTAATTTTTCCTGTATGTGAACGTGTATTTGGTTCTATAAGTATGTATACGAGAAGGTAAAATGTTCAACTTTCTTCTATATAAACAAGCTCGTTTAAACTTCCCGCGCCTTCTTTCGTGAGGCTAGTGCATTCGGTCAACGCCGTAGACACGCATAAACCAGATACTGCGACTGGCGAAGGAAGTTTCTTGGCGAGAGGGCGCAGGGGAAGAGGAGTAGCTTGTATTTAAGAGTACGGTGAGTTAATGCGATACAATTCCTTCAGGACCGCACTTTCAGAGTGAAAGTAGAAGGAAAACTGTCTACAATAAGACAAATAGCGGCAGGAGTCCCAGCAGTGCACTCTCCCCGCTACTCTTCGCAGCTTACATGTCCGACTTCCCCAAGGAACAACATACTGCGACATGCCAGTATGCGGACGACGTCCTCATCATGGCACAAAATAAAAACGTGAGATATTGCCTCCCTCCCCTTCAACGACAACTCGACGCCGTCCACCGTTGGAGTGAGAAGTGGAGAATGGCTATTAGTCCGGGGAAAAGCTCCGCTCTCCTTCTTGGTAAGGTTCGCCATTGGCGGCCGGAACGGTCACTTCGGCTTAGGCGGAGAAATATCCCATGGGTAACCTCCGCCAAATATTTAGGCGTTCTCCTCGATCGCGGGCTAACATACGCCCCACACGTCTGCGCAAAGGCCAAACTTGGTCACGCTGCGCTCAGACAGCTCTACCCTATCCTCAAATCTACCATGCCCAACCGCCTAAAATTAAGGATTTATCGGGCAATCATTCCGCTATTGATCCTATACGGCTGCGAAGCCTGGGGATCAGCAGCACCATCTACCTTACGCAAAATGCAGTCAGTGCAGAACAGGGCGTTAAGAATGATATACAATACCGGACGTAGATTCCCGTCTTACATCCTTCACAACCAATCAGGACTTCCCTACATCATGGACTTGGTAAGGGAGCGATCCCGAACCATGCACTCCAAACTTAACTCCCACGCCAATCAGCTGGTACGGGCATTAGGTCAATACGACCACAGAGCACCTCGAAGAAGGAAAAGTTACCGCCTGCCCAAGGACGCCCTTGGATAAGGGCAATGCCGCTCCCATCTTCTAACACATCATTACCCCAACACCTATTCCTGCCCCCTTTCTGTATCTTAAATTAGGTATACAGAAAGAAACCATTGCCCAGGACACAAAAGCATGACAACACAAAGACAACCTCCAATACCGCACAGATAAAGTCGCATTAGCGGCTAGGTGCTGTGCAAACACGACATACCGTACAGGAGAACCTGTACGACCTGATTTCGGTTGCTGGTTGCGGTACAATCGACAAGCCCGAGCGATGCGATTCTTACCACGCATCCGTACTGCGTTCACGTACAAATCATACTCATTTCCTTCCTGAACGACTATTTCCCTCCCTGTCGTTTCGCAGAAGTTGGGATCAGCCTGCCACCGGTATAGCCAACTTTACGTTTCTAAATATAATGTAGCCATTTTCTGTATTAGCTTGACAGTTATGTTAATGTTGCAAACACATTGCATATCTTTTTATTAAACCATTATAAATGCATACAATTGACCTTTACAATTTACTAAGGCCAATGCTTCAGTTTGGGATAGTTGCTTTGTTGCTGTGTTTATATTTTATATTTGTTAGGTTTGTGTTTCTGGTAGCGAACTGTATGCATATGTGTGTCCTTGGCAGTAAATTTCAATGTGTGCAATTGTGGAAATTAATGACGTTGCGAAACCAAAGGAGATAAACCTCTCCATTTTATCCTTGGTAAAGAAGCTGAAAATGAAAAACGTAGGCAGACCACTGCCACCAAACTGTTTAGTTCAGGTGACTAATTGAAGTTACCCCGAATAGAGATCTAACCAACAAAATTGTGAATGTTGAGATTACAACGGAATACTGCTCTAACTAAAGGAACTCACAGCCTTGTGGATGCACAGTGCAAAAATTCCCTTGCAATTCTTGGTTATTTGATTTGAAAATCTTGGTGACAGTGGAAAAGTGATCTATGTGTGAGAAAATGGCAGATGTAGTAAACAGTGTTCTCAGTCGTAGTGCTGAAAAATAGTTGAATAAAGGACGTAAGAGAAAGATTAACATTACAGAATGGAGTGGCAATAAACGTAAAGCTTTGAGAAATGCTGGCAATCCATATAAGACTAGGAAAGGACATTTTGTTCCCGGAAAATGTGCATCACAAGAGGTGAGTGGAATAGTGATCTAACCATTTTTGCATATTTTTATTATTATACTGTGAATGATCATATCACGGTCCACTGGCTGCATGTAGCATAGGCTTAACACTGTATTGTGTTAGATACATAACAACGTTTCTATAGCTAGGATTATTGTTTATTTATTTCAGATTAATGTTTGCTCCTGCCTCAACCAGTATAAAGAGATTTCTTTAGATACGAAAAGACAGATGTTTCAAAACTTCCACAAGTTGTCCTATGATGAACAGTCTGCATTTTTAGTAGGATGTATGACATTGGGTGAAGTGAAACGCAGGGAAGTTGCAGAAGACGTATCAAGGAGACACGCAACCTTTTAATATGTAGTATGCATCAATGGTAAAACATTATGTATGCAAGAAAATATTATTGAACATATTCCAAATCTCTTTACGTCGGATACAGACACTTCAGAAGAAAATGAAAATAATCTGGATATTTCTGATAAGAGAGGGACACATTTCAATCGTCCCCATGCAGTTACCAATGATGTTAAGCAATTTGTCAGAGATCACATTAAATCTTTGCCTGCACAGAAAAGTCATTATTCAAGATCTCTGTTACAGAAGTAGTATTTGAGTCAAGAGCTTTGTGTGGATAACCTACACAATCTTTTTATGGAAAGCAATCCTGGTATTAAGTGCTCACGTAGTACACGTAGAGACATATTCAGGAGTGATTTTAAGTTATGGTTCGGAGCACCATGCTCGGGCTCTTGTTCAGTTTTTGATGAACTATATATTAAACTGGTGACTGCTGATAATGAAGAGCAGCGGAAAAATATTACAACACAAAGTACACTACATCATGTGAAGGCAGATGTTGCATACCGTACTTTACATGATGACATTGGCACTGCAGAGAAAAACCCAGACTATGTTGTGTTGTGGACAGACATGCAGCAAGTACTTTTTTGTCCTACACTTCATCACTCGTCTATGTTTCATCAGAGACATTTGAGTACTTATGATCAGGGTATCTACAATATGAGAACTGATAGAGCTTTTTTCTTCATCTAGAATGAGTCAGTAGTAAGAAGAGGCTCTGCAGAAGTTACTTCATGTATTCTAAAATACATCAAACTGCATTTTGAGCCACTCAAACAAGGCGAGAAAAAAATATTGATAGTTTGGTCTGATCGTTGTGTTGGTCAGAACAACAACTGGAGGTGTCTACCTCATAAGGAAAAAATAATTTACAACCATTAATCAGAAGTTCCTGGTAAGCGGGCATAGCTTCCTTCCTTGCGATAGGGACTTCGCACTGATAGAGAGAAAGAAGAAGAAATCTACAGTGTATCATCCTAAACAGTGGGTGGAAGTTGTAGTTAATGCTGGTGCTGGATTTTCCGCATACTATATGTACACACCAAATTTTGTTGATCTATCAGTGATAAAAGGTATGCTTAAAAGGGACCCTAAATTTAAGATTACTTCATGTCACTGGATTCAGTTTTCTGAGGAGGAACCTAACAGAATCAGGACCCGTATCAGTCATAACATTCTACAACCTTGGACAGCGTATGAGATCTTGCCGTCCAACAAAAGAAGCAAACAGCTATAACCACTGCCTAGAGTTCTACCTCAACTTTACACAGAAGATGTACCTGTCAAAAAGCAAAGAAAGTTGACTTACTAGATATGTGCAAGTTCATTCCAGTTCAGTATCGCGAATTTTATGAAAATCTCAAAGAAGCAGAGTGAAAAAGATGTTAATAAACCTTTCTTGTGTTTCATAAATGCCAGAGGGAAAAGTCCTGATTTCACTTTAAAAATGTATCAATCATAGTAAATACGTTGGTCTTCTGTTATGTAACACAAAATGTAATATATAGGTTAGATCATTCTTCCATTCTCTTAGGTTAGATCATTTTTCCACTGAAACTTCCTTTTACTTGTTTCTATTTCTGGACATAATGTTAATTCTCTTAAAATTTGCTTCAAATATGTTTGCAACAATGAAAAAGGATGAAACTATGTATGTTTAATGTAGCACAGTAGTCTCAAATGTCAATAAACAGTTTTTTTTCACTTTACACAAAATCAACTTTTTGTAGGTTAGATCTCTATTCGGGGTAACTATTCAATTGTAAAGGGAAAACCCTTACAAGAAAATTTAATGAAAGTGTGTATTCAACTTTTTCATGGGTATGTGCTTGTGAAGTAACCAACCGGTTCTTGTTTTAAATGTTTATTATTTGCGGACGACAGAAGCGGCACCTGGACAAATAATGGTTGTGGTGATATCGGTCGCTTGGTGGACGTGCTGATGGTCCATAAGAATTGGAATCAGAACTAAATGTTCTAGGAAAATATATCACAGTAGTTAGATGTGCTTTTAGGCCTAACGTGAAAAAACACAATGAGGAAATTACTAAGAACAGATATGTCTGTCGCAGACATACATAAAATTCTGCATAAAATTCTGTAGAGCATGCGAGTTGACTCTAAGGGGACACGACGAAAGTCAAAATTCATTGAATGCCGGCGTGTTTCAAGGACTGATAAACTTCACAGCAGAATTAGATTCCGCGGTGAAAGAACATCTTAAGCAAGCCTGCGTTTTTCGGGGAACGTCGGAAGAAATGCAAAATAATTTATTGCAGTGTATGCTTGACGTATACCAAGAAGAAATTAAGGGACAAATTTGTAAAGCAGAGTACATTGCTGTAATAGCCGATTCAAATGGTGATTGTGTTTCGTTATTTGTTACCAAATGGCAAGCCAGTGGAAAGATTCTGGGCATTTTTAAATCCAGATGGACAAGGTGCGAACGCTCTCTCCCTGTGTGTGAACAATGCGCTGTAGTACCACAGTATCTGTGAAAGTGAAAAAATAAAGTTGTGTCTCCTACCAGGGAAGGAATTCTTCTTTGACAAGCTAGGGAAATCCCCCCCCCCCCCCGATAATTCGAACCCTACTGCACACCCACTGCAAAAAGTCACGAGCCGCCATTGAATATGCATACATACAATATTAACAGTCAGAATGCAATTAGATACTGTAGAAAGATGATATATTCATTTCACTTCTTAATCGCTATAATGCCAGACGATTTCAGTTCTTGAATAACGGAATGAATCTCGTGTTCATGATTAATCTTGCCCGATGCTTGCGACATTATTAGCAATCTTAAACGGTTCACTAAATTGTTTGGGCCAAGGCCAGGGCACTCCATCGGAAAATCAGCACTTGATAAAGGAGCATCTTGCATATATTTCGGAACTTAAATGTTGTTATTTTCTTCCAATGAAGTCATGATTCCTGATGATTTTTCAAGGTTGCATAGCGATGATCTTCCATCTTCATAAATATACGATGCATCCATTCCAGATTGTTCAACCTCTTGCAACATGATGGTCCAGCTTCGGAATTAGCTAACTTGCGTACAGAACCAGCAGAAACTTCACTCTTCCATTTTTATGGCGTTCAAGCCTAGTCAGTGTCCTATTTTTAAAAGCCTGTCCACACGTACAACACTTGAGTAAACGGTCCTTTCCACCACTAATATGTGAAAAATTAAGCTTCTTGTATCATGAGTCATACAACCTGTCACCGCAATGACTCATAGTGAACCGGCAGCTGCAGATGACAATACCCACTTTAAGCAAAAGTTGAGAGATATACAATACCTTTATGCATCGCTCGATTGCATGACGGATGTAAACTCGCTCCAATGCAAACAGTTCAGTAACCAAGACGACCAACAAGCGAGCAAGGTGACCAAAAATAGGTTACCAAGTGACCGGTGACCCAAAATAGGTTACCAAGTGACTAGTGACCAAAGATAGGTTACCAGGTGACCAGTTACCAAAAATAGGTTACAAAGTTTCGAGTGACCAAAAATAGGTTACCAAGTGACTAGTGACCAAAAGCAGGCCACCGAGTGACCGGTGACCAAAAACAGGTTACCAAGTGACCGGTGACCAAAAAGGGTTACAAGGTGGCCAGTGACCAAAATAACTTACCAAGTGGCCAGTGACCAAAGATACGTTACCAGAATATGTGACCAAAGTGGGAACTCAACGACCAAAGGAGGTACGCGAGTAAAATACGATTAAGCAAATGCGAGCCTTTAACAAATGTCTTAAGGTATACATATAAGCTAACCTATGATTACCTAACCTAACCTAACCTAACCTGATTCTAACCGAACCTGTTTGCTTGCATCAACAAGGTGAATCTGTATTTGACGATTGCCTTGTAATTGCAGTCAAATGTATAGCATGACCTATGATGCATTCTTGTATATAAAACTATTATTCCCGTAACACATGCACTAAGCCATACAAAAATCCAAATCTCCTATAGCATAGCCTAATCTACTCGTTTACATGTCACTTAAGACAACATTTGAACATTCAGGGAACAATGACTCACGGCGATTCTATAGATGCAATGAAGAATTCATTTCAGGAAAATAAGGCTATTCTTCTGTTCTTATACACATCTTGAATACAGGATAGCTATAACAATATGATAAACATATAATCTAACCTATCCTAGCCTACCCTAACCTAACTTGAAGCAATCTTATTAATAGAATGTACTATCATTTTAGAAGTTCTGATGAGGTCCATCTTTTCCTCTCATATTCAAATATCCATGTCTCTTAGCATACAACCTAGTCTAATATTCACTCATTGCACTTAAAATACAGCAGAGAATAATGGAAACAACTTGCTCTCAAGAGAATAAACTGCGATTTATGTGTCAAGAATGAATATTAGACTAGATTAGGTGCTAAGACTATTGAATATTTGAATATGATCTCATAGACCTCATCAGAACTTCTAAAATGATAGTGCATTATATTAATAAGAACACTTAGTTTTAGATTAGCGTAGGCTAGGTTACATGCTAAGAGTATTGAATATAAGAGGAAAAGGTCTCATCAACTTCATCAGAATGATAGTGTATCCTATTATTAAGATTGCTTGAAGTTAAATTAGGGTACGCAAGGCTAGATTAGGTTATATGTTCATCTGATTGTTATAGCTATCCTGTGTTCGAGATGTCGGTCTGGATGGCTCAGTTGGTTAGAACCTGGCCTACTAATCCCACGGTCACGGGTTCAAATCTGGCCCAGTCCGCTGGTTTTTAAGTGTGCTTAAAAACGACAGGTCCATGTCAGTAGATTTACTGGCATATAAAAGAACTCCTGCGGGACGAAATTCCGGCACACCGGCGACGCCGATGTGATCCTGGCAATTGACAGCGTCGTTAAACAGCAAAATATTTGTGTTTAAGATGTGTATAAGAACAGAAGAATAACCGTATTTTCCTGAAATGAATTCTTCATTGCATCTATAGAATCGCCGTGAGTCATTGTTCCCTGAATGCTCAAATGTTGTCTTGAGTGACATGTAAACGAGTAGATTAGGCTATGCTATAGAAGATTTGGATTTTTGTATGGCTTAGTGCATGTGTTACGGGAATAATAGTTTTATATACAAGAATGCAGCATAGGTCATGCTATACATTTGACTGCAATCAGAAGGCAATCGTCAAATACAGATTTACATTGTTGATGCAAGCAAACAGATTCGGTTAGAATCATGTTAGGTTAGGTGGTCACTTGGTAACCTATTTTTGGTCACTCGAAACTTTGTAACCTCTTTTTTGGTAACTGGTCACTCGGTAACCTGCTTTTGGTCACTAGTCACTTTGTAACCAATTTTTGGTAACTGGTCACCTGGTAACCTATCTTTGGTCATTAGTCACTGGGTAACCTATTTTTGGTCACCGGTCACTCGGTGACCTGCTTTTGGTCACTAGTCACTTTGTAACCCATTTTTGGTCACTGATCACTTGGTAACCTGTTTTGGTCACCTTGCTCGCTTGTTGGTCGCATTGGTTACTGAACTGTTTGCATTGGAGCGAGTTTACATCCGTCATGCAATCGAGCGATGCATAAAGGTATTGTATATCTCTCAACTTTTGCTTAAAGTGGGTATTGTCATCTGCAGCTGCCGGTTCACTATGAGTCATTGCGGTGACAGGTTGTATGACTCAAGATACAAGAAGCTTAATTTTTCATATACTAGCGGTGGAAAGGATCGTTTACTCAAGTGTTGTACGTGTGGACAGGCTTTTAAAAATAGGACACTGACTAGGCTTGAACGCCATAAAAATGGAAGAGTGAAGTTTCTGCTGGTTCTGTATGCAAGTTAGCTAATTCCGAAGTAATTTTCCTTGGGAATCTACAAATGATGTTTGTTACGCATTGCAATTCAGGACTGATGAAATAAACACTCTGTATTTTCAAGAAAATAAATCAACTGCTTATAGAATATCCCTTTTACTTTGTGTTACTGCATTAACTAAACGTGCATATACTTTCAACACAAACACACAGATGTTCTTAACTGTGAGAGACAGCTGAGAACAAAAGAGGAACGCCTTCAGTGAATGAATTCTTTGGCCATCCACCTTGAATGATACAAAGCTCCAGGCAGCCTTACCTTTAGTTTGAAGTCCACAGTTGTCCCCAGAAACTTGATGCACAATTGTATGAGTTCAAGGTAATCATTCTTCAGGTGCTTTTTTTAAAAAAAAGGATTAGTAACTTTACCAAGAAATTAATTGGACCAGAGTCACTCACTTCAGTTGTTTCATCGTTAATAAATTCCAAAAAGAATGAATTGTTATCACATTACACCTTTCTCTCTAGCGTACCTTCGGGATTCTCTGCAGCTGCCTGCCAGACTTGCACAGGTCTTAGCGGGCGACAAAACAGCGGTTGATAGAGTTTTAAGTTTTTAGCGGAGTGCAATATCAATTTGAGGATTTAAAATTTTAGATATCTCTTTATGCTTTTGGACGTATTTATCACCTTGTTTCATATCTGGCTATTGCCACTGTTTTTTACTTTTTGTGTATATTTTTCTTGTTGCTGGTATTTTTATTTTTAGTGAAATTTATATCTGGCTATTGCCATGAACCTTTTGAGGGCGCTGATGACCTACAAGTTGAGCGCCCTTAAACCCACAAAATCAATCAATCTTACATCTTCCTTACCTCCTCCTTACGACTCTAATCCTTGCCCTTACAGTGGTTTAAGGGACAGAACGTACTCCTAGCTAAAGTACACCTCAAAAACATACGACTCGTTTACTGAGAGCGAATTCCGGTTTCCGGCCGATTTTACAAACTTTTTATTAGAGTATACATAGCAACGTAATTCAGTAAACGCCTCGGAAAAAAATGAACCTATCATATGGGTACACTAACAACGTTAGCTAAAAAGAAAATGGTGGATTCTTGTACTTAGACCAGGGGTTGGCTGCCAAAAATTAGGAAACATTTAGAGACACGCCTCATTCATCATGAACTCGTACAGTCAAAACGGACATATTATTAAACAGTTTATTTATATTTTTGCGTGAACTACGCCTCGTGCATCTCAATTGATATGCATAACAGCTTTTACCATTTAAATAATAATATTAAAACGCCCAGCAAATGATTAAAACTGTCTTAAAAGGCTAAATCAATTACGAAAACTCGCGAGGTGGCAATGACATAGCGCCAGGCATACAAGTCCTACTATTACACGCGGTACGTGCTTTCAGTTAAGTCTCGAAATGGCTAAATAGGATTGTGACGGGTCCTCTGCGCTAACCCACAATGACACAGGTTCGAATCTCGGTATTGTAAATATTTTTTTAATGTTCATCAAAACTTGCAAACCGAATTCACAATAACCTAATTATAAAGTCCCTGAGGGTTTAGGATATTTTAATTTAAATCGTTTTTGGTTGTCTGCATTTTTTAATTGAACAGATATAATGACTTCTGCCCCACTGGACTGGCATGATGTGTTGTGTTGTGAATGCCAACCCCTGTGTTCTCCACACGTATGCTGTCGCACGATATGTTGTGCCAGTCTTTCATTATGTATTCAACAGACGAGTACGTAGATATGCTTTTGATCTACGGAGAAGCAAGAACAAATACACCAGCGGCTCAGTATCTCTATCGGGAGAGATATCCAAACAGACGACAACCAACAGCAAACACCTTCCGGAATGTTGAAAGGCGTCTGCGTGTAACAGCATCACTTGTAAGAATGCCTCCTCATAGACAGACACCAGCAATATTGGGCGTTAATGCAGAAGTAGTTTTGAACGCCACCCATAACAATCCGCATACCAGTACACGGGCAGTTGCTCAGGAGGTGAACATCAGCCAGTCTTCTGTAGTGCGAATATTGAACACTAATAATTTCCATCCTTATCGTTTGCACCCACACCAAGCACTTCACAGGAGAGATGTCGAACCTCGAGTGATCTTTCGTGAATGGTTGCTGGAGCGAGTAGCAAGTGATGTGGGATTCGCATCCAGGATATTGTTTTCTGACTAATCAAGATTCCAACAATGGAACTGAAAATCGTCACAATATGCGCTATTGGAGTGTTGATAATCCTCATTGGGTAAGGGAGGCAGCATTCCAAGAGCAGTAGGGTGTAAATGTCAGGTGTGAAATCTTGGGAGACCACATTGTTGGACCATTATTCTTCGAGGGGAATCTAAATGGAGCACTCTACCTGGAATTCCTCCTCAGCTCACCCCTTATTATTAGGGAATGTGCTACTGCAGGAGCGAATGACGATGTGGTTTCAATACGATGGCGCTCCTCCGTATCGGTCGAGGATCGTCTGCAATCATTTGAATGCTGCACATCCTGGTCATTGGATAGGAAGACAAGGACCAGTCTCCTGGCCTGCCAAATCACCGGATCTGACACCTCTTGACTTCTTTCTCTGGGATTATTTAAAAGAACGCATTTATGCAGAGGAGCTGGGCAATCTAGAAACCCTTCGTCAGCGTATTGCAGTGGCTTATAGAAATGTTCAACCCGCCATGCTACACTGAGTCAGAGGGTCCATTCAACATCGTACCCAGGCGTGCATTATCCAAGAAGGTCATCAGTTCAAGCACTTCTTCGTTAGAGGAGTCTTGTTCCAGGAATAGAAAAAGGGTCATTCCAGCGCCGTAAAACATATCACTATGAAACACTTTTAATAGCACAACAATTCATTGTCTATAAAATTGTGTTTAACTTCCATGTTAAACTATGACAATGTAATTTCCTTGCTTTCTGGTTCAAATGTGTATAAAGATCCTTATTTTAATTGCACCTACCTATAGGTATGTTTAAACAACTACCTAATTGTGGTTCACCAATAAATAAACATCAAACAATGCCATAAAACATAAATAAAACAATAAAAATGAATATAATAACAGTTTTGAAAATAATAATTTGAAAATGGTGAGGATTGCACGGTAAAAAAAAATTAGTATGTGCAGGTGATTCGAATCACCTTCACAGCAGACAGATTACTTCGGAGACTTGCGCTCGTTCCAACTGAGCTACCTAGAAACGACTGAGGCAAACATTCCGTTTAAGATGTAATATTCGCTAGTTCCAGTGAACATTTACATAAGTGCAAACGTCAGTTGTCTAATTACGAATATATTAAAAGGCGATGTGATAACATCTATATTGGTACTAATTCCATCGAGTGTTTAACATCCATGTTAATTGAACCTAATAATAGGATCGATGTTTTCATGTTGGAGTATAAAATGCGGATTGCATAAAACTCAAGAATAAGGGGCAGCTGACTCACCTGGTATATACAAGGTGTTAGGGGTATGAGTGCGCAGATTTCAAAGGCAACTTCCTGGCGTTAAACTGAAACATAAGTTCCTGTACCATTTTCCTCTATAGTGCATAGTTTCATAAATAAAAATTAAAACTGGTCATAAGTGTGATTGCAAATATGTCCCCTCTCCGTTATCGTCTACTTCTGCAATTAGAACAGCGAGGTAGAGCTACAAAAGATGCGTTATTTATGTCTTTACCATATGTTGCTAAAATGATTCGTTTAGCCACAAAATGATATGAAAGGACTGGATTCCAGCGTGTCTATTGGAATAAAGTCGTGGGCATACGCTTGGCAACCCCGCAACATTAGCCCGTGAGAAGCGCGGAAAGTGAGAGAATGTTGACAGTACAACTACCCCCGCGACATCCGTGCACAACAGCAGGTTCTGTCAGTGCTTCAGGTGCGTTAAATGAATTCAGAACTATGGCAGTCTTTACAAATCAAGAGTATTTAGATATGCTTCTTGCTTAGGGCAAAACCGATTGCAACACACGTGAAGCACAACGCTTGATGATCTTCGCATACGTGTGTTTGAAGCAGCCCTAGAGATTGAGCAGAACACAGAAGCTCTAACGAGGGTAGGGCAGAATTGGCTTAGAAGATGCGATGCCTGCATAGATTCTCACGGAGCACATTTTGAACATCTACTGTAAAAGACATCTTGTTGAGTTTGCAGTTATTGACCATTAATATTTCTTCTTCTTCTTCTTCTTCTTCTTCTTCTTCTTCTTCTTCTTCTTCTTCTTCTTCTTCTTCTTCTTCTTCTTCTTCTTCTTCTTCACGTTTTAGGCCATCTAGGCTGTTCCGGCTCCAAAGTCGTGTTCTTTATAATAGATTTTCCTGTTTAGCAAAAGGTGGCTGTTTTTATTTACACAATTACACCAATGAGGTATTTCCATACTTAACATTTGAAGTTGCTATCTTTGATCATCCGACTACACCTTATGCGTAGCCTCTTAGGCAGCTTTTAGTTTATTCTCGTAAATACGATTGAATAGCTTAAAAGCAAACCACCCTATCCCTCATTACTGGCATTAGCTGACAAGAAACACACAGGCACGTGGCGAACCGGATTTCGAGCGCTAGCCTAGTTTAAACCTTCACCCGTTGCAGGTGTGAACGCATGCCTGGCCGCAAACCAAAACAAAACATTCGACCTGTGTTGCCACACTGTGCAGATAATGTATTCATTAATGTTCGATTATCTCCTTTATCTTTCAAGATAGATGGAGTTGTTATTGGACTTTATTATTAGTCATATTTGGATCTCCTAGCACGCGAAGTCTGCGCACTCATACCCCTAACACGTGTGTGTGCGTGTGCGTGTGTGTGTGTGCAGAGAGACAGATACAGACACACACAACTATTTTAAAATAGTTGTGTTTAATATATTTAATACTTTAATACATTTTTTTTTTTTTTTTTTTTTTTTTTTTTTTGCTTAAGTAATAGACAGATTTTTATGCCCATAGTAACTTTACGGAAAATACAGACGTTAATACATAAATTTCTTTTGGGAAACAAAATACTATTATTTTAAAATCATAGTTGGAGCTTGTATGTCATGTCTATCACATTTGCTAGATTGTGATTCCTTTAAGTATCATAACGCTGTTATACATTCCTGCTCTAAAATTAAATCACCATGATAATTGACTCCATAGATTTATACACAACTACAGTTTTATAGGAAATCAAGTTATGACTCTTACCTTTGTATAAACAATCCCTTATATCTTGCATAATTCAATATGAATTACCTTTAATTTACACACCAATCGGCAATAAATTTGCCCAATACCATAGCATGATCTTTGTGAATTTCACAAAGACACCCGTTAATACTTTGGAGAACAATAAACATCTTGCATTATCGTTTTTACTACAGAAAAATATTTCTCCTCTCATTCAGCTCTAAACGTAGTTATCATGGTTTTGAAAACCTCACAATCAGCAGAATGTGTGGTGCTCAGATAATGGTACTGCTGCCTAAGCTAGTGGAGGGGGTTCAGCGAGGAGAGGGATGTTGTGTCGTAGAAGTTGTGCCACTGTTCAGACGCTGTCTCATGAGACCAAATTTTCTGATGTCTGTGATAGAGTGGCTAGACCGCTCGTCTACTACCTAGGCGGGACCCACATTTGGCATTCGTGGTGGACGAAGCGGCGCCTGGGCGGGTTTTCTCCGGGTTCTCCGGTTTCCCCCGCCATTCATTCCACCAATTGCCCTTAAAATCATCGATTTCGCCTGCATTTCATACCATCCTCTTCCTCACCATCATACCTGGTGACTGGCTGACCACTTGCTTCCAGGTCTTTACTCTGTCTGGTCCAGAGGTCCCTCAGCTCTCCGAAAGGCGTCTGACCCTAGGCACTGGGTTGTAAGTCCTACATAAGGGTAGGGTAATCAGGTAAAGAAAGAAAGAGAAATAGTTAAAGCTCTTTAGGAAATTGTAGTTTACACTGACAAAATCACATTAGATCTTCAACTATCTGATTATTGTTAACAAAGTTCCACCCTAGGCACTGGCTTGTAAGTCCTAGGGGGTGTAAGTCCTACATAAGGGGAGGGTACTCAGGAAATAAAGAGAGAAAGAACGAAAGAAAGAACGAGAGAAAAGGAAGAAACGAAGAAAGAAAGAAAGAAAGGAAAGAGAGGGAGGGGGAGGGAGGGAGGGAGGAAGGAAGGAAAGAAAGAAAGGGAGAGAGAAAGAGTGAAAGAAAGAAAGAAAGAAAGAAAGAAAGAAAGAAAGAAAGAAAGAAAGAAAGAAAGAAAGAAAGAAAGAAAGAAAGAGAGAAAGAAAGGAAAGAAAGAAAGGAAAGAAAGAAACAAAGAGAGAAAAAAGAAAGAAAGAAAAGAAAAGAAAGGAAAGAAAGAAACTAAGAAAGGAAGGAAGGGAGAGAGAGAAAGAGGGAAAGAAAGAAGGAAAGAAGGAAGGAAGAAGGAAGGAAGGAGGGAAGGAAAGAAAGAAAGAAAAATACTGTGGCTATGTTGATTCAGGCAATTTTCTCTGGACTTCACATAAGCCTCGAAGCAACCTCCAATCCAGATCATCAAGATTACCTTCATGCCTGTTGGATTTGCAACTGTCTGCATCAGTCTCCTGGCCTTCTTCAGGTAGTGCAATATATAGCACATATTCCACTATCATGTTCTGCTCATAATCTTCTTCCAGAACCTAAAGTAACAACAGTTACACTGAAATGTGAATAAACCCCCAATAAGAAAAGGAATGGAAGCAATGGGGACTGCAGATATACAGTAACTTTATAAGACTGAATTAGCTAATGGAAGGCGCTATGCATGTGATCCAATTTTTCAGACCCCTCTAAAAATCCCCTTATTACTACAAAGCTGACAAACATGTTTTTACCAAAATGCACCTGCAAACATTAGTAACAAGGATATATAGGATGGAAGGGAAGTCATTACATTCCCTCTAATATGTGCTTCATAGAAGCATTACAAACCCTACAAAGAGAAGCGGTGGCAGAATCTGTGTCATGAGAGCCCGGTGATCGTTTTCATGGACGACACTGACCTGTGGCAGATGGACGTTGCAAATAGAGAAACACAAATTCTGCAGCTGTACACGTACCGCTACAGCTTGTAACGGTGTGTTAATCGGTATGCTGGCGACAGAGATATTATGTGCCATCAGCGTAGCTACAACACCGCTAGCTCGTCTACCAGCTGCAGAGTCATGTCTAAATGCCGAAGAATGGCGTAGATGTAAACCGTGATTAGGCTGCAGATGGGTTTCTTGTAGACAGACGATGGAAGACGATCGCTGAGAAACTAAATGCTGTATGTTCGGAGCCCTGGCCCGGAACCCATTAATATTCCACTGGATTATTCCCATGCTAAATAGAATTAATGGTTAGTCTTGATTTTCTTTTTGACCTTCACGCATTTGTGACCGATAATACGAGGTTCTCCGTCCTCTGGTGACTCCTCCGATGTTCGGCAGTCTGAAGATCCCCTGCGGATCGGAGAGCGAGACCGGGACTTCACAGAGGACGTACTCGAGGTTTGTGACTTGATCCGTGCCGTTCTTCAGGCATCACAGAGGCGGTAGTGCTCTGGGACGACTGCGGAGCTGGTGTCTGGACGGCAGAGGATATTGTCGGTAGTCGAACCGCTGGCAGTGGAGAAACGTGCGCGGCAGACGAGTCGGTCTGCACTCCCACTGAAACACGAGAGTAAACCCGGGCTCGTCTGTACGACGGCGTCGTGCTTCGGAACACCCTGGCGGACAGCTGCAGAAAACTTCATACTGGTGGTGGGATAAGGTTCTGGTACCGCTTTCTCGCTTCTACAAATTTCAGGTGTTCTAACACGAAGCTCCTGGATTGCCTTCTCCTTGATACCGTAATTATTAGCCGTATTACTAATTATGAGTCTAATAATGAATTAAATGACAATTAAATTGTAGTGAGAAAGTAATGTGAATGTATTTAACATAATGATTATTACGAATGGATAATTTTATGATATGAAGCAACAGTATTTAAATTCAATAACTAGTATGCGACCAGTTTTTTCAGGAAATGCCCAGGCGCTAATGGTTCGCGGGGTTTTAGTTACCATGCATGGCTTGGCTTGGGAGTTCGTTGGGGAACACGCGTCGGCGCAGTCACATATTGCCTGCAGTAGTCACAAGCATTAGTTCGCGCCAAGACGTAACGGTTATTACCGCGAATATTATAGAGTGAACGGTATTTCTCAGCAGTGTATTGAGCGGTCAATTCTATTTTTTAAAATTGTGAAAGTGAATTATTCCACCGTAGCAGATTTCAACGACTTAAAGTATTTTAACTGTGATAGGGGAACGTTATAGTAACTTTACTTTCAAACGGCAACTCCTGGTGAATATTGATTGCGAAATCGAACCGAGAATTAAATTAATTACAAGGAACTGTGTGTGTTCTCATTCCGTCAACAACGCCCACGTATACCTGTAGCTCAGCTCTAATGATTAGCCAGGGCAAGGTTATAGACAATTTATAGGGCAGATCTACCGAACCACAAGATCATCAAGGACCTGGCTGTGGAGATCCTCTCCAGCGAAGGAAATACCTCCACACCCTCTAAGAAGCGGGGGCTTCGCGTGAGTTAGAGGGCGGACACCTCCACAGTTGACGTCCTGGTCGCACAGGGAGCCATCGTGAGCAGCACGTCCACAGCGAGGACAATTTGGCGAACCGGTACAACGTTGCTGGAACGAAAACATCGCATTGGGTTGTGCACATAGGTACGTACGGTGGCGCGTTCGTACCCGCAGAAGATTATTGCTGTAGGGTGGTACGCTCGAATGTAAGGAAAACCGCGCGTAATTCGAATGGTTGGTTATCTGTCCTCCCTATTAAGTGAAACGCAGTTACACATTAGTCTCCATGGCATTTAGCGATCTCATTACAGAGGCCGTCCAAACTTGGGGCGGAAACCACGCCGCAACAGGTGTTCAGGGTCTTGTGCTTCTCGATCTTGACAGGGTACGAACCGAGCAGACTGGCGTTTAGCAGTTTCGCAATATGGGTGTCTTGAGCAACCTCGATCGGTAAGCTGCCGTCTCTACATCGGGTGGCATTTTTTACCGGACCATAGATCCTGTCCATCCCCTTCTTTATATAAAATGGACTAGTACTCGCCATTGTCTTCGTTTCGCTAGTAAGCCGCATTATCAGAAAATGTGGGGTTGAAGGGGTGGAGCGCAGAACAGCCATTATGATAGGGTCCTCCTTCCGCACCATCGGCGTCAGCCTGCCATCCGGGGGCTAAAAGGACACCTACATCTTCCGAAGCACCCCCTTAAGACCCGATCTCGAGTACTTCGGAGAAGTTACCCGCCTTCTATCACTACTTATCGGTATGCGACATGTTCACCAAAAGCAGGCCCGACTTTATGCCCCTAACACCGGTGGCTCACCATTTTAGGCCACGCTGCCTCAACAAAGTCAGCGTGGATTCAGGTGACCTGTGGTTTATCACATCGGGCCCCAGACAGCAGTAACACGTCGAGTCCCCGTGTACTCCCTAGCGACGCACGGTTGACGAGATACCCGCGTGGATCCGGCCCCTAAAGAGCTACGTGGGTGTACATGACAATGGAGCGTCTCCGCACTTAGTGCCGCACAAAAGGAGTGGTGAGGAGGGTCCACTCAACCTTCACGCCTGAATCTCCAACGAGCACACAAGTTGAAAGCTGCGCAGAAACCGTGGGACAGGAACCACGGAGATGGGATAGATCCCTGTTGGTGAGGCAGGAGCTATAACTAAACTTAACCTATGTATAATAATAAAACCTAGAAGGCGAAGAGACTACAACTAAGACTGAAGAAAAGAAAAAGAAAGTGGCTAGACCGGATGGAGGCGAGGGGATGACGATGAGCGGCTCAAGAACCCAGGTGCGCCAAGACCCGCGCCTATCGTAGTAGGCCCTTGTGGGGTGTTAAAAAAAGAAAATGTTTATAATATTGTTACATGTGGCTCCCAGAGATAAATCTTCTAAAACGTTTCCTTAAGTGGTCAACCACTGGCTGGATGGCCCTATACAAAAATATTTGAAAATTTAGTATGAATGCAAAAACAAACATCACTGCGAAGTGCCGTTGCTACTTCTACAGTAGCAGTGACATTGTTCCTGACATATAAGTAAAATTCAAACACTTCATTCACCTTTCTTCCATAGTATAAATTGATAAGACCCTATTCATTGGATTATATGTTCTAATGGGTTAATAGACAAGATATTGTGAGTTATATTTCTAAATTCTGACAAATAATTTGCCGTTGTTTATGTAAGCAAAGAAATATCACACGATTTAAAGCAAACATTGGACGAATATGCCGATACATGCGTGGAACATGCAAACCATACTTATGCGGCTTACATCAGCATTGGAAGAAGTACAAAGTCCGCATTCTCGGTGGCATTTAAAGTTTTTTTTTTTTTTTTTTTTTTTTTTTTTAACTTCAGTTTCTCTGCTGGACATGTGCTGTAGAAATATAGTATTCAGTCATTTAATCTTTGATCTAATCTTGAGCCATGCATCAAGAATGCCAGAACATGGAATGTCATCCATTCATACTGAGGTGTGAATCTCAGGTAAACATGTCTCTGGCAGTCCCATCAAGGGCTAAAATTTTGTTGTGTAGTGTAGCACTGTAGCTAATTAAATGTTTGTTGAAGTTTACAGTGGTATGTAGATACTTTAATTAAATGTGGAAACAGAGTTATGAGCCATTGCTGGATTCCTCCAGCAACACTCTTCCCTGCAACCCCCTGTCATATGTGGTGTCAAATGCCAGCTTGCAAAGCAACTGCATCATCACAATGTTGCAGGATTTCCTACTTGTGCTATACAACACTTTCAGTAAGATGGCCCTGTGCAGATATGGAAATTGTTTTTCAAAGTGATCTGTCTCATGCTCTAAAACTGTGTGGTCCCTTTATCCAAAGAAAAATATCCTGTTTTGTCTCATGCTACTCTTCGAGTGAAGGTATTGTTCAGCTCTACCTGTTCAAGACCTATTTTTTAAACATGACTGTGAAACAGGCTTGCTAATGAACATTTAAACAACTGTATTCGAATGGCAGTGACAAACTATGTCCAATATTGGTTGCTAAGGACCTGGGAGACCCCTACGTTTATTTAAATGTCCTAGTTTTCGAATGCATGCACCTATGCAATCGCCTGACTAGGACATCTAACATTACACCTTACTTGACTGTTTGGTGAAGCGACAACCTGTGTATTTCTTTAGCTCCAAGAATGACTAATCAGCAGTCACGTGTCGCAGAGGTCAACCAAACTCTAAACGCCCACTCTGATTATATATCACTGGCGTATGTTTTTTCCTCGTTAGTTGTGCAATATTGCTATGTCATTGCAAGTACATAGTATGTTACTACACCTCCTCACAAATAGGAGTAAAAGGTATGATTTATAAAATCCCAAGGATTTGGAAGTGCATCATCTACCTTCTGATGATAGTTCCCAGATCTCCCATATTTCAGCCTTATTTTGTCTCCCGGCTCCCGTATTTTGGACTATTTCTTCCGTATTTTATACATTGCCATGAATTCTGGGTTTAGAAGGACGAAATATCGAAGTAGTAGTTCCTTTCTCCCAATGTTGGCAGCAGCATTTTAACTAGCTGTTAGTAGCAGTGAGTACTCTTTTTTTATTGGCTGATATAGTGTAACCAATCCTTAAGCGTAGTTGTGGTCATGTGATGCATGACGTGAGCATGCATCTCGTTCACTTGCATCTTTGAATTGAAGAGAGGAACACGTGTTTTGTTTGTTTGTGGTTCTATAAAGCAAGTAAAATCATGAAAGGCGTTGGCCGCAACGAACTGAACAAAACTCCACCGAAGAAGACACCTAAGTACATGTGTGTTTATCTTTCTGTTTGCGAAGATACTTATTTTTGAGCAGGAGCGGTGAAGGGTAATAAGCATTACGTACATTGCTCATTATGACTTTTTAAGAGTGAAATAAGTGAGATTATGAAATCACCATTTTGTAAATATACTCACGGGTTTAAATGTTAAGAACAAATATGTAAAACCTGGTTCTGTG
Source organism: Tenodera sinensis (assembly GCA_030765045.1). Classification (NCBI taxonomy): domain Eukaryota; kingdom Metazoa; phylum Arthropoda; class Insecta; order Mantodea; family Mantidae; genus Tenodera; species Tenodera sinensis. The sequence goes on from CM060964.1 coordinate 154,848,204, forward strand.
CAATAAGCATACATCTTCTAAAATTAATACAGAGAAAATCAACATATCGACAATATGTTAAGGTATTAAGGAAATATTTATGAATCTCCTGTATTTTTATCTTGTAAACCTGGCAATCTCTCGTATTTTTAGCTTGAAAACCTGGCAAACTCCCATTTTTAGCTTGAAAACCTGGCAACCATATGTAATGAAGATGATGCCTTACATGTGTATGACAATTTGTATGAATCAGATGATTCCAATTCTGAAGATAACCTGAAAATGAGATCTTTAGATTCAGAAACTGATCATAAAAAAGAGGATGAAAGCAACCTATGTCATAATAACATATATTTTGTAGGTAACATCATGCGTATCAAAGGTGATGATGATGTACGACTTTAAGCTTTCCTGGCGACGAACATATTCAAGATGTTCTCGGACTTCGAGCCAGGTGTAGTGATGAAGAGCCATCGACGTTTCGGGGTGTGCATCTCTCCCATCATCAGGATGATGAATGACTAAAGAGTGAAAGGACCAGTATTTGTACTGTCCGCCAGTACATACCATGGGTATACCGTATCCCCTGTGAATGCGGGACGCCGTACATAGGGCAAACCGGCAGGACCATTTCCACCAGAGTCAAGGAGCACGAACGGTTCATACGCTTAATGCAGCCTGACAAGTCAGGGGTGGTGGAGCACTGCTTTGAAAAATACCACAGAGTTAACTTCAAAGAAACGACCATTCTGGCAAAATGTAACGGTTTCTGGGAACGGAGGGTTAAGGAGGCTTTGTCCATCTCCTCCAAGAATAGCACACTGAACCGGGACGCCGGATTGCAGTTTAGTCCCTCCTGGAAACCAGCCTTATAGTTGGAGATCGACTGGCTCAGAAAACACAGATTCCAATGGAGAGTGCTTTTTTTTTTTTTTTTGTTTTGTTTTGGGGAAAAAGGCTACTTACGCCCTTACCGCATGCAAGCACGCGAGTGTAAGACTCCTACCCTGGCTTCGAACCCGGGCAGCCTACTCACTAAAAAAACCCCACCGGAAGTCCTGAGGTCGAAACCTCAGTGCTGCAGTACCGCAATTAAGTACCTGCGCATTCGATGGTGAAAGATGAAGCTGCCTGCCAGTGGCAGTAACAGCGTTGTGAAGCTGAAGTGCCAGGAGACAAACACGACATAAATCCTGAGTGCTCCCTAGTAGCAGTCCTGGTGATTATGGTGAGTGGTGAACTCTGATTCATATGGTGGGTGATGAAGATGGTCGTGATTGGTGATTGGAATGATGATGGTTGTGAGTCCTGGCGTCAGTCAGTCGGGATATGTCGTGCACTTCATTGCACCACACAGCTTCATGCAGGGGCGTCCGTGGTGTATGTGGAAGCCCCCGGAGGTTGCTCTTCCAGGAGCAAACTGCGGTGGTCGTTGCTGTTATTGAGCTGGTGGTGGTTCCTTGGTGCGGCGAATCTGTGTACCGGCCTCACGGGTGGTGGTGTCGTCGGTAGTTGGGATCTCGAGCCGGTGAAACTTTGCTTGATTGGCTCGAGAGCCTCTGCGACGTTCTTCTGTATTGTGCTGCACGCTGCGGCGGAGATGGAGGCAAGTGTCTCCTCGATGGTAGCCAGGCGGGTGCTGACATCCAGTAACTTCACATGGAGGTCCTGAACCGCATCCCATAATTCCTGACTGACTGCGGCGACTGGCGCTGTTTCCGGCGGTGTTGGAGTTTCTGTAGCTGGAGTTGTGACAGATTTCTGGTGCTGGTGAATGATCCTGTCGTCGTTGTGGTAGAGATTTGCCTTATGGAGTCCAACGGGGATGGAGAGGGCACTGTGCCTGGCCAGTGTAATGGCCGAAGCCATTACATGTGGCACAGTACCGGCGGCGTTTCAAGTCGTGACCTTTGCGCTAGGTAGCTAAAGCCCGAGAAGCAGTGGCGACAAGGGACCAGGCGATCCGTTCTGCTGGCCTCGATGCGCAGGCGTTGCCCTAACAAGGGCAGCCCCGCTGTGAAGGCAGCTTCCCGGTCGCCCAGGTCCGCAAACTCCAGCCTTACCATCATGGTTGGGCCACGGTCAGTGTAGACTCTCGTGGCCCTGATAATGGAATGCCACAGTTGCCTGACGGCGGACAGCAGGTAGCGACACGGAAAATCCCGTGGAACCCCGCACACTACTGCGCTATGCCGCCAGGAGGATGCCGTGGGTGGCGGTGCTGGGTTGGCGGCGGCGGCGTGGGTGCTGGCTCCTCCGCGACTGCTCGCGGCGGAGACTCAACCACGAGTGGTGGCGCTGGGCAGGCTGGCGACGGCTCTCGCTCTGAGATGCTGCGATCTGGTAGCGAAGCAGGCTCCGGCGTGTCGGCTCGCGCCAAGACAAAAGTCTTGTGCGCGGCTTTTGTGCTGTTCTTTGCTGCTTTCTTTCTTCCCATGTTGAAGATCTGGCTGCTGGCAACCTGGCAACAATCGCCCAACGGAGCGTTGAACCACCTCCACATTAGACTGGGTGTTTTCTACTCGGTACGTACTAGCGGACAGTACATATACTGATCCTGCCACTCTTAGGTTTCCAGACTAGATCTTCAGCTCAACCAGATCTTCAACATGGGAAGAAAGAAAGCAACGAAGAGCAGCACCAAAGCCACGCACGAGACTTCGGTCTTGACGCGAGCCTGCCGCGGAGGAGCCAGCGCAAGCGCCGCCGCCGCCAACCCAGCACCACCAACCGACGTTACCAGCACCAGCCACAGCATCCTTCTGGCGGGATAGGGCAGTAGTGTGCGGAGTTCCACGGGATTTTCCGTGCCGCTAACTGCTGTCCGCCGCCAGGCAACTATGGCAGTCCAGCGTCAGGGCACGAGAATACACACTGACCGTGGCCCAACCGTGATGGTAACGCTGGAGTTTGCGGACCAGGCCGACCGGGAAGCTGCCTTGACAGCGGGGCTGCCCTTGCTAGGGCAACGCCTGCGCATAGCGGCCAGTAGAACGGATCGCCTGGTCCCTTGTCGCCGCTGAGGACAATTCGGTCACCAGGACGAGACCTGCTCCGCCACCCCACGGTGCCACTACTTAAAAAAAAAAATAATAATAATAATAAAAAGATAAAAATAATAAAATCTGCATAACTATTATCCTGGCTTCTAGAATCTATACCAGGACATAGTATCCTCCAATTTTATTTTTTTCCACTTTATTAATAAAAAAATGTTCTACAAACAATTTATACAAAATGTGCAGATATAAATCCTACGTCTATTACTACATCTACTAACTAAACCTACTAGTTACTGGGAACCAGTAACTTTATATATACACAAATATCTAAACTAATTCAGCAATTTATCTTTTACAAACTATTTCAACAATTTATTAACTATTTACATTACAATTTCTACTATTAATTATTTAAGATAAACTGCTGATCCTACTACTACTTCCACTAAACAAAAACTGGTATCCATTCCTCTCCTCAACCGGAATTCAAGATTTTCACCTTTACATCCGGAGAAGAGGCTGGTTCTTCAGCTTATGTTTCCTACTTCTACTCTACAAAAACAATTACTACTTATCTTCTTTTGGGATTCTCACCTATTCGGGATTTCTTCTCTCTTCATCTGGATCTACTGTTCCGGATTGACCTTCATCTAATAATTCTTCTTCTATCTCTGCCAAACGCCGCACTTTCCTTCTTGCCGCTTCAATTCTTCTCGTGGAAATCCACAACTCTCTTCTTCTATTTATCCTTATTGGTAGCTTTTTTTTTTTTTTTTTTTTTTTAAATTAACGTCCTCCAACATTGTGTCATATCGGACGAATGAATGAAATGAAATGGGTGAAATGATGCTCAAATGAGCCCGAGGTTCATGGAGCATTAAGTTACCCGACATTCGTCTTCTCAGGGTAGGGAAAACCTCGGAAAAAAACCTTACCCGGATAACTTACCCTAAGCGAGATTCGAACTCGCGACCTCTTGAACGTGAGACAGACACGCTAACCATCACGCTATCGAGGCGGGCGCCCCCTTATTGGTAGCCTTATCTCTTCATCATTCATCACATCTTCTTCTTCTTCCTCCTCCAGATTCTCATCATTTCCTTCATCTCTCATATTCTGTATTCTTTGCGATCTTCTTGGCGTAATATTTACCACTGGACGTTCTTCTTCTACCTGATCTATCCTTTTTCTATATAATTCCATTTCTACTAACGATACCAACCGCACCATTTCTTCTAATTGATCAAAATCATCCTTATTCCGAGATATATTCCATATTCTTTTTCCCGCTAAATTTCTTCTTCCATCTTCTAACATTTCACTAAATCTTATGCATTCAAACAGGACATGTTCCGGGTTATCAATCTTGCTACATATTTCACAATTGTCATTTATTCTACGCCAGATTTTCTTAAAATAGGGTTTAAAAGGTTCATGTCCAGTTAGAAATTGCACATCCTCCTTATTTGGCTGTATATTCTTCAAGCCTAATCTTTCCCTAATATTTGGATAAATTTCATAAGCCCTCCTTCCTTCTTTTATTCGTTGCCATTCTTCTTGCCATTGATTCAATAATTCATTTCTTAGATCCCTTTTCGTAGCACATTCTTTTCCAATAATTTTTATTACTTTATCTAACCGATTCTTTAGCCAATAGATTGCTCCTCTCTAATTATCAAATCAATTGGCCACACGCCCAAGATTACTAATATCGCCATTGTTGGTGTCGTAGTTACTATACCCATACATCTTAATAGGGTTTGTCGTACTCTTCTTAATACCTTAACATTCTTCCCTAATTTTGCCACCACTGTGGTGCCCGGGCTTTAACTGCTGCGTGCAGGGGCCACGACCCTAGACACCGCCGCAGGTACTGTGCCACATGTAATGGCTTCGGCCATTACACTGGCCAGGCACACTGCCCACTCCATCCACGTCGGACCTCACAACAGAGGAGCACATCACAACGACAGAACCAACGACCAGCACCGCAAACCACCGTCACAACTCCACCAGCTCCGGAGACTACAACACCGCCGGAAACATCACCAGTCGCCGCAATCAGTCAGGAGTTACGGGAGGCGGTTCAGGACCTCCATGCAGAGCTACTGAAAGTCAGCACCCGCCTGGCTGCCATTGAGGAGACACTTGCCACAATCTCCGCCGCAGCCTGTGGCACAATACAGAGGAACGCCGCAGAGGCTCTCGAGCCAATCAAGCAGAAGTTTAACCGGCTCGAGATCTCAAATGCTGCCGCCGCCGCCACCACCACCGCCACCACCGCCGCCGCCGCCGTCGCCGCCACCACCACCACCACCAGGGAGGCCACAACACAGACTGGCCGCACCAGGGAACCACAAGCTCAAAAGCAAACACAACGACCACCGCAGTTTGTTCCTGGAAGAGAAAAATCCGGGAGCTTCCACATCCATCACAGCCGCCGCTGCACGGAGCTGTGTCGTGTGATGAAGTGCACGGCATACCCCGACTGACTGACGCCAGGATTCACCCATCATCATTTCATTCACCAATCGTGACATTACATCATCCACCATACGACTGAAGAGTTCACCACTCACCATTATCACCAGGACTGCTACCAGGGGGCTCTCAGGGCCATGATTGTCTCATGGCAATTCAGCATCACTACGCTGTTACTGCCACTGGCTGGCAGCTTTCATCTTTAATCACAGAATGCGCAGGTGCAATAATGCGGTACTGTAGCACTGAGGTTTCCACCTCAGGATTTCCGATGGGGTTTTTTAGTGAGTAGGCTGCCCGGGTTCGAAGCCTGGGTAGGAGTCTTACATTCGCATGCTTGCATGCGGTAAGGGCGTAAGTAGCCTTTTTCCCCACCATACACAAAAAAACCACTTTTACTAGTCATTCATCATCCTGATGATGGGAGAGGTGCACACTCTCGAAACGTCGATGGCTCTTCATCACTATACGTGGCTCGAAGTCCGAGAACATCATGAATATGATAATTATTATTGATATTGCTATTATTATTATTATTATTATTATTATTATTATTATTATTATTATTATTATTATTATTATTATTATTATTATTATTATTATTATTATTATTATTATTATTATTATTATAACTTTGACAGTACATTTCAAATTACAAATTTTATACCTGAACATCACAATTTATTATTTTTCCATGTATAGTATACTCATACTATGTTTTATTTATCCTTGATCAATCTAGTAAGATAATGGTAATAAAAACATGTATATTTAAGCTAAATGAAGCTAAACATGAGAATAAGGTAAAAATACAATTTAAAAAAATAAATGCAAGTATATAAGCACAAAAATATACAGAGAACCTAGATGGCCCCATGCAATAATGGTGTTCTACCAGGGCGCACGCCTAACGGAGAGTTAAGAAAATTATAGCTGTGGCATATTTTAAGTTAATGTCATAGCATGGAAGTTCAGTGGAAAAAAAAGGGGAGGAGGGAGGTATCAGAAGGCATTTTTATACTTATTCATAAACACAGTCTTTCACAACTTCTACATATGTGTCGGGAAATAAAAGACTGTACTTTTTATGTTTCAATTTTATTATGGCACATTTAAATCTGGGCTTGGTAGCTCACAAGAAATAATAAACATTTGATAGTAGTTCATTAAGTTATAGAGTTCTGCAATCTCTGGTATAGGTGATTCCTTAAGATGGAAATGAAATCTGTAAGACGAACAACTATTTCTTTTTTCCCCTCATTTCTTTTGTTTTGCATTTTCAGTTTTTTGAATGGGGCTTTTAATAATAACAAAATGCTGGTTCATACATTCCTTTCTGAGCAGCTGCTCTACCTACTGGTTTTAAACCTGATTGTAGGATCCAGTGTGAAAGTTGACTGTTTTTACAGTGATTATATCAATTCTACTTGCATATCTTGTACAACTTTGTAAGTGGTGGGTTCATTTCCCTCGACAACTTGATCATAATAGAAAAGATATGTTACATAAAACATACCAATGTTGTCAAATGTTGTTATGTGAATAAGTATCTCCTGCCTAACTATAATTCAGCTTTTCAAAACAGAAGTAGTTCATATTTTTCAGAATTCCATATGCAAGAGAGAAGGTTCAAATGTAGGATATATCTAAAAGGTAAAATAACTAACTATATGTCTCCAAATATGAAGTTCTGATCATACTTCTGCAAATAACACTGGACAACAAACCTGACCTTCAAAAAACTTTTTTACACAAAACATAATTTCTTATGTATTTTGACATGCTGAGTTCAAATATGGCCTTTGTTTTTGTTTAGCACCCTCAGTTATTTAGTAAATTCTGTCCTTTCACTTCTAGTCATTTATAAATAAAATATAAAGTCACCGTAATATCAAAGACTAACTGGTAATATGTAGAAGAATCCTTCATAATAAAATTACATCTAATTTTGTAAAAGTAACCAATTAACATACCTGTAAACATTTCCAACTCGTTTTCAAGTCCATCCTCTACTGCTGTCAGTTGAATTTCTGCTGTTTGCTGCTTCTTCTGTACTTTCCTGTGGTTTCTCTTATGAGGTTCCAGCAGTAATCTGCAAGCATATTGGGATTCCATCTTCCTTGATACCTTTCCCCATTTGGGAAATATCTTGGTGGAATCTTTCTCCATGTTCATCACTAACCTGTCCTAGATTTGCAGGGAAAAAGTCCAAATGGGAATGCAGGAAGTGCATTTTGAGAGATATGTTGCAACCTAGATTTCTATAGGCTCCTAGTAATTTCTCGATTAATTGTTCGTAATTTGGTGCTCTAGTATTCCTAAGAACTGTTCACAAATGGTCTTGAATGATATCCATACTTCAAGTTCCACATGATTCAATTTACTTACAAACAGCTGATCTTTCATTAGTTCTCGAATCTGAGACCCAACAAAATTGCCTTCCTTCAACTTAGAAGCACTGATTCTTGGAAAATTTTTTTCTAGGTATTTGAAACCTGCTCCAGATTTGACTAATGGCTTGACAAAATTCTTCATTAGGCCTAATTTTATATGAAGTGGAGGCAATAAAATTTTTGATTTATCAACCAATGGTTCAGCTGAGATATTCTTTTCTCCAGGGACGAAATTCTTCCGGGGAGGCCATATTTTAGTGTCCTAATGTTTGGATCTATCACGGCTATCCCATTCGCACAAAAAGCAGCAATATTTCATAAATCCGCTTTGCAATCCTAACAGTATTCCAATCATTTTGAAATCACCACAGATGGACCAGTTGTAATTGTCATAATGCACTTTTTCTAATATTAGCTGCATATTTTTGTAACCTTCTTTCATTTGTACTGCATGACCAATGGGTACCGATGGTTGCATATTACCATTATGAAAAAGCACAGCTTTCAAACTCAATTTTGAAGCATCTATGAAGAGCCTCCATTCATCTGGGTTGTGAATTTTACTAAGAGCATTCATCAAACCATCAATATCACAACAATAACTCAAATTCTCTCCCATTCTGAAATATTTAATCAGGTGCTGTTCTTGTCGACAAATTGATATGGATGTATCTCTGTGTAAGAAATTTCATTCCCTTAGCCTAGAACCTAAAAGTTCTGCTTGGCCCTTGGAAAGATTTAAGTCTCGGACCAAATCATTTAACTCTCCCTGAGTTACCTCATGATGTATGTTGGGATCCTGAGCTTGATTGAACTACTGGGTTATCACTTTTTTCAGACTTGTCTTCTAATGTCCAGGATTCAGGAGGAACAGGAATGGGTATCTCATCACTGTGAGCAACTGGTCTAATAGCTGATGGAATGTTTGGATATTCAATCGTCTTTTTGTCTTTTCCCTTAAGTCCTGTAATTTTAGTCATACAAAAATAGCAATGATCAATATGGTTCATTGGTTCCCTCCATACCACCGGAATTGCAAAAGGCATAGAAACTTTCTGTTTCTATGCCTTTCTGCTTATTCTTTAACTACCCTCTCAACCAGCTGGCACAATTTCTACAAACCACATGTGGAGCCCAACTGCGGTTTTGATCACCAAATTTAAGATCAAAATATAATTCATAAGCCTTTTCTATGTCCATTAGATTATCATAATACCATGGTCCTCACTAACTAAAGCAGTAAAATAATAAAAAATAAATGCTGTTATCATTATTAAATCTTGTTTAGTACGCCAATCACTATAACACAAATTTAAGCATTCACAGCCAGTCCTAATTCAGAAAACAGACTTTCTTTTTAAACTATGGGTGCCACAGAAAAACTGGTTGCACCATTGAATTCAGCACTAAAATCCACATAATAAACACCCAATTTCATGCTGAAAACTTTTTGACTGTTGTTCAGTGTAATTCTGTTCTGCAGAAGTAAAAGATTATATTGAGGAAGATTTCATCTTATGTAGGGGACAAATACAAAATGTAGCAGCTATTAATACTATTTTTTCTAATTAGGGATTCTCTCTAATAATATAAACCTTGTATTTTCAGTACCTATTAACTCTTTAATTATATGCAAACATATTTAAGCTTTTATAATAGTTCTCAGTTCATTTTCTCTTTAATTAAAGCATTGTTTAGCAAGGCCAATGGATCACAGAAGCTGTATGCTCCTCTTTTCCATCAAATTTCATATGCCTATGCAAATTTGTAATATACTGTTTGCAACAATACGTATGCACTTGTTCAATTAACCCCCCTCGTGAAAGTCAAATCCATTGCCATTTTCTGTTAGTTGTACAAAATATAAAAAGGTTTTAGGAATCATAAGTATAACATCATAAAGGTAAGCAGTTTTAAACATATAAGATGAAAACAATGTATGAGAGCAACACAAGAAATAAATCTGATTCACTGGATAATTTTGCAGTTGTTACCATTGTCACGCACATCAAAGACCATTGGGCTTCCTATACAAAAGCCGCTATGGCACATTTTAAGACATACAGCAGATACAAAACATTTTCCTGAAAAATGCACAGTCAGCCTTTGTAAAGCTTCAATTTTTTAAAGTAGTGTTGAACCTCCTCCTTGGGATAAGGTTTCAGAGCTAGACATGTAGGTATATTTTCAGGTTGTTCAATCCAAAGCTTATGATCAACTCCATTTTCTTTAAGTGTTTCCTCCAGTTGTTGCAAACTTGATTCATCCGAAACCTGTTGAGAAAATGCACAGTCAGTCTGAAGACTATAAAGTGAGAATATCTCATCCAATAGTTCTTAATGTATGCATGCACAAAGTAATTAGATAATACAGTGTGGGCTGAAAGTTTCTCACCCTTATTGCAATTTTCATAATCCAAATTATGTATCGGTAATTTGAAATAAGTGTGCTTTCAAGCTTGTTGTTGCTATTAGTATTGATAACACCAGTCAAGGCAGCAGATAGAACAGTTCTCACTTGTGGCATTGTGGTATTGCATGAGCAACATACTAGTGAATTAGTTGTGTTTGAAATTGGATTCTTTTTCTTTTTCTCTTAACACTATTGGTCTTTGTCGTCATTAAAGGAATGTCATACTTTAAAATATGTTACTTTCTTTGTCTGGAGGATTTAATCTATTGTGTATACTATGCCTAACAAGACGGTTATGAGTTTAGAAACATCTGACAGGGGGTTAGTTTAAACCAAAAATTCCTCACGATAGCATGTAAGGTCTAAAAATTCAATGACTTGATCAGTCCAACATATCAATGAGGGAGATAAGTTTAAAATTGAAACTCAGAAAATGGGCAAGGAAAGACAACGGCAACATGAAAGTGTGCCTACAAAAAGATGCCTGTCGGGGAGCAGACAAATGTATACCAGAAAGTGATGAATGACACACAATGCTTACTTGGGATTCTGATGCAAGATGATGCCACAGCGCATACTGCTAAATGAACCGTGGATGTCGTTTGGAAGAACTTCAATGACATCTGGATTGATTGGCCAGGAAACTCTCCAGACTTAAATGTCATTGAGAATTTGTGGGTTAGACTTCAGGACAACATATTCAGACAGCTCAGGCCACGTAACAGAGAACAATTCATTGAAAGGATGAAAGAATAATGGGCATCTATTGACCAACAAACAATCATGACTTTGGTAGGGTTTCTGAAAATGGATTTGGAGTATCACAGCAACAAGGGACGTCGCAACAAATACTAAAACTCTTAGCTCATCAAAATTTGTATCTTTACGGTACTATAACAATAAAACAATATTCCTTATTTTTGACCAGTTATTTCAAAAACTTCTTTTTGGGAGGGGGAGAGAAATTTTTGGACCAACCACTCTGTGCAAAATTAAAGTAGTATTATCTTTTTGCTTGTATATGTCACCTAACATTGTTAAATATAGTATCTTTAGCACTGGTGTTATAGTGAAATACTAGTATGTCATTCATCATATGAGTGACCATTGATCTAGTATATTAAATAATTCTTTCATTTCTTGTTAAGATAATTTAGGTCCTCAAATTATTTCTATGCTAATTTGTACAAATAATAGTTTAAGTACATTCATTCAGTAAAATGCATGAGTATATGCATCCACTTCTCTAAATATGACAGAAAGGCTTCAATATGTTAGTTGAAACTATAATGTATATGTATACATAAAAGGCAAAAACTGTCATTGTATCTTTTTAATTACATCAGTTTTAAATTACGTGTTCACTTTTTACTTTTTCACAAAATATACGTGTGCAAGCATGATTTCTAATGATTACTCTTGTATAAACCATCCTGAAACACAGAAAAGTATAAACAAAGATGTAATTAACAATACTGTGATAAATCTCAGAGGTGATTTCTAATGCTGCAATCTTCCTACCGCAAATAAGTCATTTCTAAAACCCCTGATGCCTGATATACATTGTACAGCTTGTCCAAAACGTCCTGGCATTCCCCCACTCCCAAATCAAAGATGCATAATAGCACTGAGCAGTCCACTTCCATAAAAGAGAAGTGGGGGTCAGTCTTCCAACTGTCGCGTGAGTGATAAGTTCATGCTTTGTATACGTGACTGTCTCCAAGTTGTTATAACCTTCTTGTCACTTGCTCCCCCATCACTCCTAGGCATTTCTCCTCACTCGCGCATACAGTGTGTCACGACGTTTTAGGCAAACTGTACTTGTAATATTTTAGAGTTTGAGGCATAGCTAGGAATGACCAAAGGGAAAGGGGGTTGCTCAAAAAGTGACAAAATATGAAGATGTTTGTGCATATGTACTTGCAAGTGGGCACGTGCCATTACAAGAACACTAATGCAATTGAATGTTCATATATATATATATACAAAACACACGCACGCATGCGCACACACACACACACACACACACACACACACACACACACACACACACACACACACAGAGGTGGTGACAAAAATAACCAGAACTATTTCTTTGGATTGTAATGCACCAGAGCTGGAGTTTGGTGTTGGCAGTAATGGGTAAGTCTGACCTTGAGTAATGAAATGCCATGCACATCATTTGTCTGGCTGCAAGGGATGTGAAATGGAAAATCAGGTTAAATGTACCAACATAGATCTTAAGTTGCAGCAACATGCATAAATTACATTTTGCATTCTTCTTGATAAAACTTCACCACAAACACTGGTTATCGCAGATTTCGGGCTTGTAGGCCATTCTCCAGTCTATGAATGTTCTGACGTTTCGCCCAAGACTGCATTGGGCATCTTCAGAGAATGTCTCATAGCTGGTTGGCAACTAGAGGGCGATTGATGGAGCGCCCGGCTTTCAGAACCAATCATATGGCAGCTCCCACAGCCCCATTATAGTGACTGACATACGGACAACTAATAGGAGACGAGAGGCGGTCCCTCTCACCTATATATAAGCCAGATGCTCCATCGCTAGGTGCTGTGCAAATAAACATACTGTACAGGAGAACCTGTACGACCTGTTCTCGAATGCTGGAATCGCCCGAATGATGCAGGGCAGGCCAGAATCGCCTTTCCGTGCAAACAGTACCAGAGCAGTGCAACGTCACTGGGAATACATTGGACCAAGTGAAATAAGGGTACTTTTACAACATGAAGCACATTGTTAATACCCCAATCCCAGGCCTGTCTGTTAAAATAAATAACACAATGCAGGTATCTAGTATCTCTTCCTGATGGTGAACCTTCTGTAGTACAATGAGTAACAGTAGAAACTATTGCTCTGTTGCTGTGTGTAAATATGCTTCATATAAAACTACGGATGTAGTTTATCATAAATTTCCTAAGAATGTAACATTACAGCGTGAATGGGTGTCTCGGTGTAAAAGAGCTGATCCAATTAATGTCAACAATGCAAGAATTTGTTCAGTTCATTGCCTTCCCAAAGATTACGAACGGGATTTAGAACACGAGCTTCTAGGATTGGCATTAAGAAGAGAATTAAAAAAGCTATGCTGTGACTTCACAAAGATTCCAAATTAGCATGGAGATACATGGGAGACTGTAGTGGCAAGTACCAGCAAGGACAATGTGCTGGTAATTAATAAATATTCGTATTCTTAAGACAGTATTTCTGTATGTAATTAATTTTGAATTTATTTTATACATTTGAAGATTAGACATTGTCTAAGTATAATGATAAAGATAATTACGATGATATTAAAATAATAATAATAATAATAATAATAATAATAATAATAATAATAATAATAATAATAATAATAATAATAATAATAATAATAATGTGATTCTAACCAGATTAAAATTTTTTAATTTATACGACATATGATATTAACATATTTGTTGACTGTTAAACTTTAGATTTCTTTGGAGATAAAGCTGATAAATTCGATAATGCTCTGTTTCCTGTCTTCACATCGGCGATCTCGTCCTGAAATATGCCCTATGACAAGAGGAAAATGTTATTGTAGCACGCAGGGCTTGTTATTTCTTTATATTTAATGAAACATTCCGTCTATTTCTACATTTATGCGATGTTTTATAGTGGACAATAGGACAAACCAATGCAATGCTTTAACTATCCCGGTAAACCAGTATTCCTGATGACGTAATGAGTGACAGGCAATAGCAGCGCGATTCGCCGGAATGGCCTACCTCTCTATTCCAGTTGCCTTGCGAATGATGGATACTCAGTGGTCCCCGCGGCAACATCCCGCGATTACCACGTGCGAACGCGCACGAAGGCGGACTATAGACAACTCTGCAGATTTCTGCAGGCGCGTGGGATTATGTTCCACTTAACGCCACGGAACGCCTCCAGATCTTTCCACCTGGTAATTAACCCTTTTCCAACGGACAGAGAGAAGGAGGAGCTCAAAACCACCCTGGAAAACATGCAGCTCCATATTAGCAGGGTTGAGCAACTGAGGCGCTATAATGCCTCCAGAAAGCCACTCCCGGTTTACATGGTTCAGGTGGCTTCAGACCAGGACCGGGAAGTGCTTCTAGGGGGTGGAAGAGCTCCTCCACTGTCGCATCAACGTGGAAGATTACCGCAAGCCAATCTTCCAGCTGCAATGCAGTAAGTGCCAGCAGCTGTGCCACGTTGCTGACCAATGCAGGTCGCGCACCATCGTGTGCTCGAAGTGCACTGGCAGCCACGATTCTGCTGGCTGTCACGCAGCCCCAACTCAGAATTTGCGCCCTTTGTAGACAGCAAGGTCACGGAAAGCACTACCGGACTTGTCCTGAGTACAGGAGACCACTTAATTTCCTGCGCCAGAACTCAGGCAGGCAACCACCTGCCGGTTCCCGCAGGGAACAAAGGCCCAGTACCCCAGCTCGCTCTGTGGCACATACAGTACGAACGCGCGCAACCCCCCAAACCCACCAGTCGGCTACACAAAGCCACCAAGCTTCAGCAGCGGGCGGTCCATCCACCCAACCACACGCCCCAACCGTTTCAGATCAGGGCCCCCCACCAGCAACGTGCCGCTCGACCCCAGGGTCAGAATTACACGGCGAGTGGCACGTTTGTCCAGGACTGGGGCCCCCGGAACCCCTCACAGTCACACGATGCCCTCACCCCATATGCGCAGGCACTTACTGAAATATGGAGACCACCGGGATCCCCTGGCATCATGTTAGGGACTTGACCATAGGAGTACTTAACCTGTTACTTACTAGGCCATTAGAAACCCAGCTGATACTGCAGGAGTACGCGCACTTTTTCGCGCTATTCCAGCACCAGAAGAGATTCTATGAGTAGCTTTGACACTCAACCCACCACCACGACACACACACGCACGCACGCGCACACACACACACACACACACACACACTTATCACAAATTAACACAAGAGTGCCAATACCCCCCAATGGATTTAATTAATAACGACCACCGGCTAGACTCATGACTTGGAATGCACACGGGGTGCGCCGTAAGAAACACGAGTTTGTCCCATTCCTTCAGAGACACGACATTCACTTAGCCTTACTTACCGAAACACACCTGCAAAACACAAATTTACCATCTCCGGTTACTTAGTGTATCGCACTGATAGGAACCGTCGTGGGGGAGGCACTGCAATAGCCATAAGGTGTGACCTCACGCAATGCCGAGCATACATCCTTCCCCTCTCACGCATGGAGGTAACAGCAGTACACATTACAATCAATCAGATCCGCGCTACGGTAGTAGCCGCATACAATCGATACTTCTGACATAGTCATACTGCTTGCTCTAAACCATCAAACAATAATAGTAGGCGACTTAAACATCAAGCACACGCTGTGGAACAGCACCTCCTCCAACTCGGGAGGTGTAAAGCTTCTCCGGCATGAAAACTCCTCAGACTACATCACAACAGCCCCAGATGAACCCACATACGTTCCCCATCAGCAATGCCAACACCTCGACATACTGGACATAGCTATCCTTCGAAATTTCACGCAACAAGTGCATCTGAAAGTCACCAACGACCTGACATCAGACCACTTACCGCTATTAATCACCATTAACGCTGCACCAACTCTAACCCCACCCCTACCGCGACACAATTACAATAAGGCAGACTGGCAGCGCTTTCAGGAGACCATAAATGCTAACCTCAACCCAATAGACATCGAAACTCCCGAAGATTTAGAGCAAGCAGTAACACACCTAGAAAACACCATTAAATTTACCATTACACAGTCAGTACCGATCAATCAGCCGCGCAATCACACCCCTCCCAGCCCACATCGCCTCCGCGCACTCACAATGGAACGCAATAAGGCCCGCCACAAATGGCAACATACACGTCACCCTGCAGAGCGAAGCAACCTACAAAGGCTAAACGCATGACTTCGGGTGCTCACGTCCTCGTTAGTCTCCCAACAATGGAATAGCACATTCCGCGATCTAGATACCAATCGTTCCATAGTATGGCGCATATCAAAGCGACTATTACGCGAAAGCCCACAAATCCCTCCCTTACACTACAACAACAACCATATGGCTACGTCAGACCTAGAAAAAGCTGACTTACTGCAACACACCCTCACGCCAAATGACACGCCCTCATCCCCAGGTTTTACACTCGAAACAGATAATCTTACCAGAGACCAGTGGCGGGTCGCAGTCAAAATTTTAGGGTAGGCAAAGTGTAACAGTAACAACAAGCAACAACAATAATAACAATAACAATAATAACAATAATAATAATAATAATAATAATAATAATAATAATAATAATAATAATAATAATAATAATAATAATAATAATAATAATAATAATAATAATAATAATAATAATAATAATAATAATAAACCCCGTTTATCCAAATATAGGGGGCGAAGTCATTGCGGATAACGCAAACAATATATTGTTTGGTTGTTTAATAAGAGCAGAGTGAATGAGTGTGACTTACGGACGAATTACCGCCAAAACTAAAATCACGAGTGTCGGCAGACTTTTTTCCGGGGGGGGGGGGGGGGCCACATGTTGGAAATTTGCAATCATATAATATTAAATCATTATTTTACTGTCAAAATTTATAGTATTTGTTGCAGATAACCGTATTAATTTGTGCTAAACAAAAATTGTTCTTTACATCAAAATTAAAATAATAGTTTAAAGGTCAGTAACTGACTGCACATTAAGTTCACCAACTTCCAAGGGGGAGCCGTGGCCCCCCTTGCCCCCGTTTCGCTACACCCATGACTAAAATAGATTAAGAAATTGAAAAATTGTCTGACAGCAGCTTTGTGTTAAATAGCTAAATCACTCTTTTCATTGTTAGTGCGCCGCGAAAGCGAAATTTGTAATAGTTCACTAATTAAGTCGGTCATACTGGTATTACACAGAGATAACGACAGATTCAGATCTCTGAGATCTTCGTTCGTGGAGTATGGCTGTTCGGAAAATGTCGCATAAATTCGGATTTGGGCCGGCAAGCGCTCGGACTGCTGGCAGACGCGTCTACGCATGCTTGGAGTGCATATACAGACCGAATGTTTCCTTATCCCTGTTCAAGGGCCTCGTACTGTATGCCCACGACAAGAAGGCTAGAGGGGAATGAAGGGCAGAGGGGGCTTCAATTGTTTATCTGCTCCGGTAGCGTATCTGTTTACTAGGAAATGAGTGCATGAGAATGCATATGAGTCACCCGCGTTGCCAGATCTAATGCGCTTTGCAGTATTAGGTGCAGGTGCAGAGATTTTTTAGTATTATGCATTATTTGGCTCTCGCGCTACGGCACTACAGTTATATACTCGTATTTTGTTAGTTTTATTCTTGGCTTAATATTTACATATGGCTGCAGTTCGAAAGAAGGGACGAAGTATTCACAGTGAAGCAAGGGAGGTAATTAGAAAAGTGATAGAGGTATGTGACGAAGAAGCGAAATCAGGACAATTGAAATGTTTATTATCACAAAGAAATTTACGTGTGGCAAATTATTGTGGGATATCGTAACATAGTGTAACAAGAATAAGAAGACGTGTTAAAGCTGGTGAAAAATCACTTCATACTCGGGAAAAAGAGACCAAAGGCCGAGGAATGCAAATTTCATTGTGATGACTTTGATAGAACAGTAATTAAAAACGTAATTCGAGACTTTTATTTGGTTAAAAAACAAGTGCCCACTGTACCGAAGCTACTTGCAGCAATTAGGGAAAAAATAAATTTTCCTTGGGGAAGAGAAACTCTGCGGAAGCTATTGCACGATATGGGTTTCAAATGGAAGCGATGTGGAAGTAAGAGAAAATTACTTATTGAACGTCCAGATATAGTTAACTGGAGAGCTAAATACCTAAGAGCTATAAATGGATACAGAAATGTTGGGAGAAATATCATTTACATTGATGAGTCCTGGGTGGACAATAATTTGACATTTGGGAAGTGCTGACAGAGTGATGATATCTACGGGATTACGACAAACACTAGCTCTTCAAACTGCCTGATTCTTGCAAATGCAGTCAGCAACGAAGGTTTCATACCCAGAGCTTCTTTGATATTCAAAGCTGGACCTGCTAGCGGCGATTATCATGGCTAAATGAATGGAGAAAATTTCCAGAAATGGTTGGAGAAGAAACTGTTACCTAATATACCCTGCAATAGTGTCATCGTGCTTGATAATGCTCCATACCACAGTGTACAAGAAAATAAGCCTCCGTCGAAATATGTTGTAAAGCAAGAAATGGTACAATGGTTGGAGAACAACATTTCATATTCTGCTGCAATGCGAAAGACCGACTTGTTTGATTTAATTCAAATACATAAACCAAAGGAAAAAATATACCATATCGACAGAATAATAGAAATGCATGGGCATACGGTTCTTAGATTACCTCCTTATATGTGCGAGTTGAACGCTATAGAATTGGCATGGGCAGCAATAAAACGACATGAACGAGAGCATAATGTAGCCGGCGATCTACATTTAAGAAATCTACAGCAAGTGTGTGAAAGTGCAGTGAACTCTGTTACAACAGCTGATTGGGAGGGCTATGTTAGGCACGTTAAGAAACTTGAGGATGAGTTCAGGCAAAAGGATGGGCTAGTGGAAGATGCAATAGACAATTTTATTATATCACTAGGAGGTCTGACGAAGATCCCGAAAGCGGTAGTGACAGCAGCGAAGGTGACGACTTCTCCGACTCGGATCTTGCACGACAACTGGACTTGTAGGTGAGTTATGTGACAACACTGTGTATTTTAAACGAACCTAGCATCCTTATCATACTGGGAAACTAGACATAAACACCATGCGGGAAGCAAAACATGATTACGTTACACATTCCTAAGCCTCGCCTTCTTGTGCTGGGCATACAGTACTGTGACATGGCTTCTCCATGTCATTAAGACTCTTTGATTTTCAAGGAGGTTGCCATAGAGACAGTTTGAGTTGTTGATGATGAAGAGACAGAAACTAGTATGGTGTGAGAGTTTGGAAAGATTAAGAGACAGAAACGAGTAGTGTGGCTGTACTTGAAGCTTGAGAAAATAAAAAAGAGTTGTTAAATTTGTTACATTTGGTGTCAGGAAGTGGGATGGAGGGAGATTCGGAAACCAGGATGATGGCAATGATGAAAGAATTATTTGCCAAAATGGAAACGAGAAACGACAACCTCGCTGCCGAGCTGAAAAAGATAAAGACGGAGCTATCGGCGAAAATTGACGGGCAACTGGCTGGCGTGACGGAAGGCGTGGAAGAACTCGGCGAAAAGGTGGAAGACCTCTGCCAGCACGTGGACGTCGTGGAGGACGACGGGGAACGTCTTGGCGCCCTGGTAGTAAGAGTTGACGAGAGCGTCAAAGTACTGGATGCCAGGGGCAGACGGAATAGCGCGGAGCCGGGGAGGGAGCACCTAGTGGCCGAGGCGACAGTTGCGCCCGTTTCGGATGATATGAGGGAAAACGTGGAACAACTCGGCGAACGGATTGGCGTGACGGAAGACGTGGAACAACTCGGCGAACGGATTGGCGTGACGGAAGACGTAGAACAACTCGGCGAACGGATTGGCGTGACGGAAGACGTGGAACAACTCGGCGAAAAGGTGGAAGACCTCTGCCAGCACGTGGACGTCGTGGAGGACGACGGGGAACGTCTTGGCGCCCTGGTAGTAAGAGTTGACGAGAGCGTCAAAGTACTGGATGCCAGGGGCAGACGGAATAGCGCGGAGCCGGGGAGGGAGCACCTAGTGGCCGAGGCGACAGTTGCGCCCGTTTCGGACGATCAGCAGGGAAGCGCACAAGCAAACGAGCAACACGCGAGAACCGACTTGGCGTGTGACATGGGGGGACCGTCGGGGCCATCCAATCACCTGACGCATAGTGCCGTGAACGGAAGAATGGTGGACATCATCGTGGACGGCAGGATACAGGAGAGGCCGTGCCGAGCACGAGTGAACACGAGTGCAGCGGTGGACGCGACTCGCGCGGATGTGGTGGGGTTTGTTGCCGGACCCATCGGAAGCAAGGTGGCTGCGAAGGTGCGCCAGAGAGGTCGGCGGACATGGTACCCAGTGAGCCGTTTCAAAGTGCGCAGGATGGCCCGTCAACACACCAGGAAGAAGGGCAACTGGACGAGGGACCGTCAAGACCGGCGGTACTGTTGCAGAATTTCGAAGCAGGATGGCATACATCGTCCTACCTGGACCAAGGGACACTATCCAACAGCGATACCTAGGATCGTGCCCCCTGGAGAGCGAGGTCCTACTGGCCCTCAAGGTTTACAAGGATTCCCTGGCCCTCAGGGTCTGGTAGGCTTGCCTGGAATGAAGGGTGAACGTGGATTCCCAGGAATGAAAGGTGAACAGGGCAATCCAGGACCTCCAGGACAAGCTGGTGCACCAGGACCTGAAGGACCTAAGGGTGACTCAGGCTCTCAAGGACAACATGGAGCTCCAGGACAACCTGGTCCACAGGGCCCTCCAGGAGACAGAGGACTTCCAGGATTACCCGGCCCAACAGGACCTGCTGGCCTCAGAGGTCAGAGAGGTGCACAAGGTGAGACAGGTCCACCAGGGAAGCCAGGCAGTGAAGGACCTCCAGGACCACAAGGTATTGCAGGACCTCTAGGACCACCGGGACCAATTGGAGAACAGGGACCAGAGGGAGCACCAGGTAAAGCAGGAACACCTGGTATTGCAGGAAGACCGGGAGATAAGGGACCTGTAGGACCTTCAGGACCTCCGGGAACTCCAGGGGCACCAGGTCTTCCAGGGCCACCTGGTCCAAATGGACCTCCAGGACCAGCAGGAGAACGGGGTCTTCGAGGAGAAACTGGACCACAGGGTGTAGAAGGGCCACAGGGAGCTAGAGGAAAGCCAGGACCTCCAGGGCCAGAGGGAGGTAAGGGTGATAGAGGAGAAGAAGGTCCAAAGGGTGCAAAAGGACACCGTGGTCTCATTGGTCTACAAGGGTTACCTGGACCTCAGGGACCTCCAGGAGACAAAGGCATGACTGGACCTCCAGGATTGTCGGGAAAAGATGGTGAACCTGGAACTAAAGGTATGCCTGGAAGAGATGGAAACCCAGGACCTCAAGGTATACCAGGACCACCAGGCCCTCGTGGACCACCAGGAGAAGAGGTTCGATGGGTTAATCCACCGGGGCGCAAGGGAGATGCCGCAGTGATAGTGCTGGTCGGGACGACCAGCTCTGAGGAGGGAGCAGTGTGACATGGCTTCTCCATGTCATTAAGACTCTTTGATTTTCAAGGAGGTTGCCATAGAGACAGTTTGAGTTGTTGATGATGAAGAGACAGAAACTAGTATGGTGTGAGAGTTTGGAAAGATTAAGAGACAGAAACGAGTAGTGTGGCTGTACTTGAAGCTTGAGAAAATAAAAAAGAGTTGTTAAATTTGTTACAGTACTGAGGAAAGGGGGCCGGGCAGGCAGAGGTTAAGCTAGCCTGCTCTCCACTACCCAGGTTCCATGCGTATCATTTCTGCCGCGCGTTTCAAACACGCAGCGCAGTTTTGATGAATCGGAATTGAGATTAAAGGATTTGACCATGCGCTAGTCATTGTAACCGAGAAAACTTTTCTTGAACTGGAATTTAGGGGAAAATGACGGTTCAAATGATAAAATGCAGAATCATACTTAAACATTATTTGTTGATGTATTACGATAGGGTAGGCAGTGCCTACCCTGCCTACCCTGAGGAGCCGCGCCTGCCAGAGACTACAGCACCCGAGCGACACACAACCACGTCCGCAGAACCAACGCAGGAGAAATCAAATGCATAATCATACACCTCCCTAGCCGTAAGGCTCCGGGTCCCGACAAAATCCCTAACGTTGCTTTAAAGAATCTACCCCCGCAATTACTCTCATTCATGGCCCTTATTTTCAATTATGTGCTGCAGTCAGGCTACTTCCCCTCAAAATGGAAAGCAGCAAACGTTCTACTTTTTCCAAAGCCCCATAAAGACCTAACTAATCCTAACAGCTATCGCCCGATTAGTCTACTAAACTCACTCAGTAAGCTCCTCGAGAAAGTAATTTCTAAACGCATACTCACACATCATTAAACACAACATCCTCGCACCAGAACAGTTCGGGTTCCACACCCAACTGTCCATCACGCTACAGCTACTACGCGCTACCGAATTTATCACCCGCGGTTTTAACATCAACAAATCGACCGGTGCACTGTTTCTTGATATAGAACGTGCATTCGACAAAGTATGGCACCAAGGGCTTCTCCGAGAACTCCACTTCTACAACTTCTCCGACACCATGATTAAACTTGTAGCCACTGCCTGTCCGGAAGACAATTTTCAACCTTAGTAAATAACGCCCGATCCACGCCCACACCAATCGCAGCCGGCGTCCCATAAGGAAGTACACTCGGGCCGGTCTTGTTCAACCTGTACATGAACGATCTCCCACAATACACCCAGCAACGTACTGCCTTTACGCAGACGACACCGCCATAATGCCCCACTCTTCACAACCTAAAATGATACATCGATACCTTCAAAGAGCTCTACACAACCTTTCAGATTGGCTCACCAAATGGCGCGTAAAGATTAATGCCACCAAATGCCATGCCATCATTTTCACAAAGCGCTATAAGCATCGCCATTCCGCACCTCCAACACTTTCCGGAAACAACATAGCCTGGACAAACCAGGCGTTCATATACCTATACCAATACCTTGGCGTTCATATGGCCCAAGCGCTCTCATGGAAAGATCATGTTCAAATAACACATCAAAAAGCCCGCGCGCAACTACGCAAATCATACCCACTAATAAACTATAGTAACTCCCTTAAGCTTAACACAGCGCTTACGTTACACAAAACACTCATACGCCCGATACTAACTTACGCTGCCGCGTTATAGGGATATGCCGCGCCGTCGCATATTAAACGCCTTCAAACTACGCGGCTATATACGCCCGCATACACCTTGCGCGACTAGTTCCCCCATAACACAAGCACACAGCATAGCACAACCATGGGCATCCTCACCCCAATACCTCAACCCTACCCTCACAGCCTGACTTGCGTAACTAAGTGAACTACCCCGCGCCCGAAAAATTCTTGAGTTAACTAAATTGACCACACTCAGCTTTATTATTTCAGGACACATTCCACCCACGACAACCTTCGACCAGCACGTGATGCCGAGACACCAAGGACTAACCGGTAATGTACGGCGAACTCCGCCCCACACACTACTTCTTTAACTGCATGTTATAACCAACATTCTCGCGTACGCCCGCATGTATACTAGCAATAACCGTACTAACATAAGTAACCGCACTACCTTCTATATCTGCATGTTACTAACCACTGGGCGCCACGCAGGACTTGCCATGTGTGTCACCCAGCTATATCACTGACTCGCTCGCATGCTGGCACACCAGCACGCCAACTAACGCAATTAACCGGGGTGCTCAAGCGGAACCCGACCCATTAGACTTAGTCTTGCGTAGAACACCTTTAATCAACACGAGCACCTCCTGCATTGCATGCTATTAGTTTACTAACTGCATGAAAAAAGAAAAAAAAAAATCGCCCCCTAGTTGTCAACCAGCTATGAGACATTCTCTGAAGATGCCCAACGCAGTCTTGGGTGAAACGTCAGAACATTCATCGACTGGACCACGGCCTACAAGCCCGAAATCTACTATCTATTGGATTAACGCCGGCCGTGAAAGCCTCAGAATGTATAACACTGGTTATGTTGCAGCAAGCCTATAGAGAGCAAGCAATGAGAAAAATGCAATGGCATAAGCAATTTTGGAAGGGTAAAAATGACCTTGAGGATGCAATGGCATAAGCAATTTTGGAAGGGTAAAATGACCTTGAGGATGCTCCTTGCCCCAGAGGACCCTCGACTTCCAAAACTGACATGTTACGGGAAGACCATTGTTTATTGTTACCAAAGATTGTGATTATGAATATATCCCATGGATCAGCTGAAGGCATTGTACAAAATGTTCTAGGCTATAGGAAAGATGCAGCAAAATGGTTACTTCGTATGATGAACATCATTACTTACTATTGTTACTAGTGGTAGCAGTACTGGCAGCGGCAGTAGTAGTAGCAGTGGCGGTGGTGGTGGTAGTAGTTGTATTAGTAGTTTATTTTAAAGCAGGGAAAAATCTTCAAAAAGACACAAGAGTCCGGCGGGTTGGGTTCTTACCAACTAAAAAAAACCCCTGCGTACTCTACATACCATTTTGGGACTCCTGATGCTAGCATAACATCCAAGTGGTAGCTGTCTGTTACACTATATCTATCTTCCCTTTCTTTAGTCTACATGATAGTCTTTGCTAGAGTTTTCAATATGCTCCAAGCGTTTGAGCTTCGTAAGAAAGTGTCTTGGATGTTATTTATACTTGCAACTAGTCCAAGTTTGTGGTAAACCTCATTTCTGCATATCTCCCATTTTCTGCAATGGGAAAAAAGTATCTTCCACTGTGTCCCTCTCAGTACATTAGGCACATTTGTCTTCATTTGTTTTGCCCATTCTCTTGGCATAATGTCGAAATCTTCCGTGACCTGTCAATACCCGAGAAAGAAAATAATCCTCATGTCTGTGTTTACAGTTTAACCACTAAGGGTTGTCTGGAATAATCTTCTTAGTCCACTGTGCTACATCAGTAGTATCTTCTTTGCCACTAATCTATTGTTTTTCCTCAACTTTCTGTTTTCTTCAGCAGAGGAAATTCGTTCTTCCTTCAGTATTTTTCTTTCCTTAATTAGATCAGTGGGGATTGCCCCTGCAACAACCTGTAGGGCTTTGGTGGATATGGTTCTATATCCACATATCACTTTGAGTAGCAACTTTCTCTGTACCTTTACCATGTAATTTTTATATATCTCTTTCCTGAGTACCGCGAACCACATGGATGCAGCGTACAGCAGCATTGAATAAACTGCTCCACGTAATATCTGTATTTTGATCGTAAGTGGGACCACAATATTTGGCATTAATCTGCCCAATACTGCAGCCTTCTCAGCCTTCAGAGTTACCGTCCTGATATGCTCACCAAATGTACCTCCATTTCCCAGCATCACACCTAAGTATCTGGTTGCTTCCTTAGGTGCAACCACATTTTTGCTAATGGTAAAGGTCACTTCTTGTTGCTTCCTTGGTCCTTTTAGGATGACAGCCTCAGTTTTTTGCGGAGCTAGGCTAAATCTACTATCATTCATCCAACCATCTATATGCCTTAGATACTCATTTCCTCTGAACATTAGATCTTCATCCGTGGCTGCTACTACCAGTGCCAGATCACCAACAAACACTATCAGACAGGATCCTTTCGGCAATTTAAGCCACAGGACTCCCATCATAAAGCACATTCCACAGTGCAGCTCCCAGGAGTGAACCCTGGGGCACCCCTGCAGTTACACGTACAGCTTCTCTTTTGCTCAGCTTGATTAATCTGCCCTGGAAATACTCTCCTACTATATTAGGTATTGAGAGACATTCCTCCTTTGTAACCCCATTATTAAACTCCACGGTGCAGACTTAAATGCATTTTTAACGTCCAAAGTGATTACTGTCATCCACTTTTCTTCTGCGTCCTTCAATTTCAATGGCGCTCCAGTGGCCTGGATAGTGGATCTGCCTTTTCTAAAGTCATACTGATTGGAGGATAGCCCCTCCCCTTTCTCTATCTCCTCATCTAGCTTTGCCCTTAGTAATCTTTCGAACAACTTACTCGTATTCAAAAGACAGCGGTCGGAATGATGATGCTCCTTGAGGTGACTTGTCCCCTTTTGGCAATAAAATGAGTTCAGCCACTTTCCATTCACCAGGAAAAACCTGTCTTCTGAGTAAAACATTAAACACACCTAGAATCCAATCTGGAGTGATCTCCACCGCTACAGGTGGAATTCCGTCTGGTCCGCACCTTACCCACTTTCATGTTTAACGCGGCTACGTGCAACTCTTCCCGAGTAAAAAGTTGAACTCCACTGCATCTCATTGCATTCTCCAGCTGATTTTCTCTGTGTGGGAATAACTCCTTGATAACCGACATTTTATCTGATAATTAACAGGCATCTTATTTATCAGTCGTTATTTTGTATCCCACACCCCAAATATCTTGATCCAACTCGTCGCATAGTTTCTCCCAAGTATTTCCCTTAAGACTCTTTGATAAGTCTCGTTAATACTTTCCTACTTTCTTTATATTCTGTTCTCAGAATATTCAATTCTTACTCTCCCACTTGTCTATTTGCCCTTGTCATCTTACGTATATTCTGGATACACAGCTTTCTTTGACATTCAATCTGGTTAATCCACCAATACGGTACTTGAGACCTTCCCCTTCCTGTATTACGCATCTAACTAGCCTGTGTGCTTTCTCGTAGTACATGTACCATTTTGTCTGGAGAAGCCTCTTCCAGGTTATTATTTCTAGCTTCTAGATTCCAGCTCAACATGAATCTGAAGACCTCCCAATCGTATTCCACCTTCGTCCTTTCGATGTTCCTTCCCTGATGTGGTACCAGTTCCTTGATTTCGAAATAAATCAAACTGTGGTCACTAAGTGACTCCTCATCGAGCACCTCCCAATTCAAGATTTTCTCTGCCACCTTCTGTGTTGAGCAGGTGATATCTATAAAGGTTCCATACGCTCCTCTGACAAAAGTTGGCTTATCTCATGTATTGTGTATCACCAGATCAAGGGCAGCCATCCATTCAACCCAATATTCTCCTCTGTGATCAGTGATTGCTGCTCCCATTTGGGGTGACTTAATATTTAAGTCTTCAACTATTATAATCTCCCCTCCTGATGATCTAACATCTTCCATTATAGTCAACGTCTCTCTTGAAGTCATACAGAGGAATGTTGTGAGCTATAACAGGAATAGATCTTAAAACATTTAAAAAGAATACATACGTCTCCTCCCAACCTCAGATCTATTACCTCAACCTTATTAAAAAATGGACTGTAACGTCCTTTCGCTTATCCTTAAGCCAAAGGCTCCTGGACACACACTTCAAGGTTGGTTCACATACGAACATAATTTCTATCATCCTGTCCTTTGCAACTGCAATTGGCATATCGTGGCTGCCTTGAGATCGCATTAGATTAGCCTGCAATATTCGTATAGGTGATTGACTCATATTCTTCCTTTTAATCTTCTTCGCCTTATGTCACCAATCAACCTTCTATAGAGTGGACATCTCATTTGATCGCTTCTGTGCCCATATTTCCTGCAAATTATACAAAAATGTGTACCTTTACATTCCGTAGCTACGAGACCTTACTTACCACAGTTTAAACAACTTCCTGTCCTATGTTCTGGCACTTGACAATTAGCTGTTTCATGCCTGAACCCGAAACATTTATAACACCTTATAATATTTACTCTTCCCTAATTTGACAGGCTGCCCATCCAACCTTAATCTGTCTCCTTTTTAGTAGTAGTTTTCCAAGTCCAATAGGTAAGGTCACTGTTGTATTGAAATTTCTAAATCTGTCCTGCACTTCTACTTCTTTACAAATTACCTCTTTCAATTCCTCGTCAGTGGTTGTGGGATCCTTTCCATAAACAAGGATGCTAGTTTCTTTTCTTGCTGTTCCCACCTCAATTTCTTTTATATTCTGCGGTGTGTTAGTGAGAGTGAAAATTATGAAAAAAGTGAGTTTCAAGCTGATTCTAGTGCTATCTGCGTATGCAGTAATGAAGATAATAGGTCTCGCATTATACAAGCAATTGCAGAGAAAAAATGCGAACATGAGAAACAGCGATTGTGTAACATGTGTGCGAGCAGTTCAAAACAAGTCGATTCTTGTTCGGAAAGTGTTGCGTCTCTACAGCTAATAATAAAGAGGCTTATGAATGACCTCACTGTGGCAAACAATGGAATCCATAAGTTAAAAAGTGAAATAAAAGTACTTAAAGAAGAAAATGGGGTTCTAAATGCAAAATTAAATGAAAAAGTACGAGACGAAAGCGTTAACGAAAGTGAAAATGAGAGCAAATCTTAGGACACAGCGAAAAGGAAGCGTCGTCAAACGGGTGGAAATAGTATTAACCTACAACAGGAGTATCAACCTGGTGTTATTACTCTTCAGAATAAGTTTTTACCATTGGAAGAACACACTGAGGAGCAACATAACCCCAAAACAAGTATATATAGTTCGACAAGTGATAGTGAAGTGATAATTCATTTTCACAGCATGTGGGAGAACAGCTGTATGAGAAACAGAAGGCCGTAGTAATAGGTGATTCTATGGTTCGTCACGTGAGTAAATACCTAAATGGGGATGCAAAAGTCTACTGCTACCCGCGACTGAGAGTAGAACATCTCGAAAATATACTTATAAAAAATAAGGACGATCCAGACGTCTTAATACTGCATTCCGGAACAAACAACCTTAGTACATTGCAGAGTCCAGACGATATAGGGGAAAATATGCTTCGTGTAGTATCTACGGCTCACAAACTGTATCCCCGAGTGGCGTACTAGGGCGCAAGGATGAAGACTTCCGCTTTATAGATACAGTGAACTCTATTTTAGACTGGATGTGCCAGCAAAATAAGTGCATATTTCTTGATGGAAATTCGTGGATTTTGGATAAAGACTTGGGTAGAGACGGTGTTCATCTGAATAGGATGGGGGACAGGGAAATTTGGGAGATTGCTGAATAGAGTTATTGAGAATCTGATCTCAAAAAAACCAGTTGTAGAAGAAATAAATGGTACTAATAGTCTAAAGCCTATAAATAGTAATTTGATTCCAACATTTAAGGTTTTGCATTTAAATGTGCAATACATCAGCAATAAAAGAGATGCTCTTGAACACTTTGTGAATGAGGTATGTCCAGAAATAGCTACCTTTACTGGGCATGGGTTAAGAGTAGATCAAGTGAGTATGTATAATATTATGAATTATAAGAATGTAAGCTCGTATTGTAGAATTGTACATAAGAGTGGTGGTGTAATGATATTAGCTAGGAAAGATATAGAAGCTAAAGATTTAAAGTTAAATCAGTACTGTGAAGAAACGATATTTGAAGTTACTGGTATTAAAGTTGCAACCCAGGAAGGAAATATATTGATATTTGGCCTGTATAGATCACCTGCATCATCTGTAAATGACTTCCTGAGCTGCTTAGATAGATTATTAAATGATTAGTAACAGAAAATGTAAATATAATTCTTGCTGGGGATCTAAATATAAATTTAGCAGATAATAGCATGAATAGTAAACTGAAAAATGTTTTTGATAGCTATAATATTGTGGATACTATCCATGAACCCACATGAGTTACAGTAAACACTGCTACCACTATTGATCACATAGCTACAAATATGGTGGAGGAAGTCATAGCTGCGGGTACGATAGATTTGTGTATCTCGGACCATACAGCTCAGTATCTTGAAGTAAGGAATACTTATGGGAAATCAAAACAAAACATTACTAAAACGTTTAGGCAATTGAAAGAAAGTAATTTGGAAAATTTAGTAAGTCTGTTAAAACAGGAAAGCTGGGATAAGGTTTATAATTCTGTCAACATAGATGATAAATGGGATGTATTTTATAAAGTATTTAAAATGCATTATGATATGGCATGTCCTGTTTTAACCAAGAAAGTGGGAAATGCAATTATTAAAGTTAATGTTCCTAGTTATATTACTGAGCTAAGGGAAAAAGCTAAGGATTGTTATGTATTATACAAACCTGCCTCTTTTGAAGTATTTAAAAAGAAGTATAGTAAATATAGGAAGGAGTATTTAAATCAGTTAAAACTCATTAGACAGAAATATTATAGACATACTATTCAAAACTCTAAATATACATCTAAAACATTGTGGGAAATTGTAAACCAAAATAAGAGTAAAAATACTGAAGTAGAAAATTTCCAACTAGAAATAAATGGGAACATTGAGAAAGACCCTGAAAAAATTTGTGAGTATATAAACAATTTTTATTTAAACTTAACACAACAAAGTTCAGGAAAAAGCAACATTATTAGAAATGTTAAATCAACAATGAATGTAAAACCTACAGATGTACATCAAATTATCAAAATATTGGGCTTCTGCATAGCAAAAGTACTTCAGCCTGGGATGAAATTAGTCCAATGTTACTAAAATACTGCAAGAATGAAATAGCAAAACCATTGGAACATCTTATCAATTTTTCTATACAGAAGGGAATATTTCCAGATTGTTTAAAGACGAGTATTGTAAGGCCTATCTACAAGAAAGGGGAGAAATTAGATATAAATAATTACAGACCAATAACTCTAACCTCAGAGATTGGGAAAATATATGAGCGGGTTCTCTTAGTCAGGATGCTAGAATTTTTAAATAAGGAAAATGTATTTTGCCAATTTCAGCATGGATTTAGAAAGGGGTTTTCAACTACAACTGCTGTTATTGACTATGTCCATCAGGTCATAAGTTTATTAGAACAGAATAAAAAGGTAGGCACATTATTTTTTGACCTCTCGAAGGCTTTTGATAGCGTAAAGCATGATCTGCTACTTGATAAATTGGAAGCTTATTGAATAAGAGGAAAAGCCTATGAAATTTGTAAATCTTACTTGTTAGGTAGAAAACAGATAACTGAAATTCATGTTAAAAGGTGTCTGTCAAAGGTGAAGTCAAAACAGGGAAGATATGGGGTACCTCAAGGGTCAGTTTTGGGTCCCTTAATGTTTTTATTATATGTTAATGATATTAATCATCCAAAAAATGCCATTATAACATCGTATGCGGATGACACTACAGTAAATTTTTGGGGGGTTTGTAATGTATCTTTAATGGAAACAATAGCTATGGGTACCAATGAAATATTAAACTACTTTAGAATGAATAATCTCATATGCAACATGGATAAAACAAAATTTATGAAGAATGATCTCTCAAAATGAGAACAATTGGAACAATCACTTGTGATTGAGAATAAAAATTGTGACAAAATAGATGTGCTAAGTTCTTAGGAATATGGATAGACAGTGGGCTTACATGGGCACAACACATAGATGCTATAGGTACCAAAATTAGCAAATCTATTTATCTTCTAAGGTTTTTTAAACATACATTAGGCAGTGAAGAATTTAAAATGATTTATTACGGTGTAATCTATCCACATCTACATTATGGGATTGAGGTATGGGGAAGTGCAGCAAAGATGCATATGGATAAGTTATTGATCTTAAAGAAGAAATGCATCAGAATTATTAATAATTTAAAATTTAGGGAATCTTGTAGGAATGCATTTAAACAAGACAAAATATTAACGGTTTACTCTCTATATGTGTACAGGACTACATATACTATATATACAAAATAAGAGTCCAACAAAAAATAACGATATTCATGGATATAGTACAAGAAGTAGCATAAATTACCATAGATATACGTGTAATAAGCAAATTGTATTTAAAGATATAAGTGTAATAGGAACAATTTTGTACAACAAATTACCTCTAGAGATTAAAACTATAAGAAAATGTAACTTTAAAACTTGTTTAAAAAATTATTTGATCCAAAAATGTCTATTCTCTTGATGAACTGTAAACCTGCTTATGTAAATATCTGTATGTGTAAATGTAAATATTTAATTATGACAATGTCTGAAACTTGTATACAAGTCTATAGGCAATAAAGAATTATGATTATTATTATTATTATTATTATATCTCATCCTTAAGGAGCTTGGCTTTCTCCACGCCTTCCACCGCAAGAACCAAGTCATCTCTACCAGTTTTTTAATGCTCTTTATTTTTACGTCAATCTTCCCTATATCAATCCCTTGTTTCACTGTTTTCAGTGTTTCCGCATACGATTTGCCTTTAGCCTTAACCACCACCACTTCTTCAGCTTGCACACTCCTTCGCTGCCCCAAATTACTTAGTTGTGGCTTCATACTACCCTTTCTTTTCCAAGCCTTACTGGACACAAGGTAGCTCACCTCAACTCCACTGCCCCGAAACATTCACCCAAGGATTTTCCTGGAGTATTCCCTATTCAGTCCATCTGATGTAGCTACTGCTATCTTAGCCGTTCCACAGCTTTCCAAAATGTGCTTCCACTGTAGAATAGCATGGAGAATTTCCATGTCATTTATTCCTCCAATGTCCATAATAAACGGTATCATATACAAGTATCGTGAGGAACCTTCCCCTTCTCCCCTGCTACTCAAAATGTTCATGCTCCTCTGTAGATATTCTACCTTACCCTTTTCTAGATTTACGCCTACTATACCTGCGACCTCTGGGTATATTTCTTTCAGTTTCTTCATCATTCCTTCTTCCCCAATGTCACCTGGTTTCGCTACCATACCAATATCACATCCTTTCTTCAGCAATTATACTTCCTGGTAGCATAGTAGTTGCTTGGAAATTGCTATCTAACCATGTCTGATCGAATAATGGAGTAAATTCATCAAAGCATCGTGCTTTTAACGTTTCGTCTTCTATATTTCTGACTTCATGCCTACAGTACCTTGAACTCCTAGGCTTCTACCCTGCCATTTCCTATGCAGACCTTCTTCTTGAACTTGTACCGCTATATCAGAAGTTTGCGGAACACTTTCTTCTACCTTCCTCCTCAGCTCACCAATTTCTTTGCATCGTTTCAATATTGTCTCAGCTGTGCGACTCACTCTTCTAATATCATGTTTTAAGTCTGCTTTTGTGTTCGGTGTCTTCTTGATCAATGCCTCCAGCTCTTCGCTGTACTTGCACAGTTTCCCAACTACATTATCTAATTCTTTCAGATGATTCAATGGCGCACCCACTATATTTCTATCTCCAGTCTGCTCCTTCAGAATTTGCCACTGAGGAGATTCCATGTTTTTCCTCCACATCTTGCACCCGCTCTCTGAACACACTCAGCTCCTTTCCAGATATTTGGAGGGATGACCCATGCTCATCTCTACTATTTATATTGATATTAAAAATCCCCCGAATACTTTAGTGGTAACTTACACAGATGATACCACAGCTGTATGTTGGAATAAAACGGTAGAAGGATTAACTACATTAAATAATACCACTTCCTGGTTGTTAAATTACTTTAAGTCAATAAATCTAAACTGCAACATGCAAAAAACTAAAATGATGCAATTCAATAAAAATGGTAGTAATATGACACTAAAAGTAGATAGTAACATTATTCTTGAAGCAAAAACACACAAATTTTTAGGTCTTATTATTGATAATAGGCTAACATGGGCTGAACATATTGAACATATATGTGGGAAAATTAGTAAAACAGTGTATCTACTTAGATACTTCAGCAATTACTGTGACAGTAATATATTGAAACTAATATACTATGGATGTCTCTGTCCACACATACTTTATGGGATTGAAATCTGGGGTGCTGCTGCAAAAACGCATATGGACTAATTGCTTATATGTCAAAAGAAATGTATCAGAATCATGTTTAACCTAAAAGCAAGGGAATCATGTAAGGAAATCTTTATCAATAATAAACTACTTACCATCTACTCTCTCTATGCATTCAGAGCAATAATGTATGTAATAGATAAGTTTAAACCAATCAAAAACAACCAAATTCATGAACACTATACAAGAGGAAACCTGGACTATTTTAGGCATAGTGTGAATAAAAGTGTATCTCTAAAAGATGTATATATTTCCGGAATCATGCTTTACAACAAACTTCCACAAGACATTAAATCTCTAGCTGATGTTTCTAAACAGCAATTTGAAAGGACTTTGAGGATGTATCTGATTAATAAGAATTTATACCACTTGAAGGAAATCTGTGAAACCAGTTTGTAAATATGTAATTGTATTTCTGACATGTCCAAAATCATATGTATGATAAACTGGATGAAATAAATATTTATTATTATTATTATTATTATTTTGTCGGTTTCTTCAGCCGTTCAAGTGTTTTGCGCTTAACATCCCTGCCTTTACTCTCAGAACTACTATCTTTACTATGTCCACTACCCATTATATCCTTACTATCTTCAGAAAAGCAGTCCATTGTTGTACTACCGGTCGAACTACGTCTTACATTGGTTTTATGTGGTGGTGAGTGGCCAATTAATGGGCGTCTTTTAAAAGGGTCAAGTTCTTTCTCAACTCCATCTTCTCCGGTCTCCAGGAATTGAACTCCTATTCTCGGTGTTCCAGTAACCAATTCTTGCATCCTGGCCTGGTCCCCTACCAAGTATCCTGGGCAGTCGCTTGCTGACGGTCGGGACGGGCCTGCTCGTTCACCCGTACTCCCGACCGGAACTGCAGATCCGACCTCCTGCTCCGTAACCATATTATCTATATCTGCTCTATCCATATTAACATTTCAATTACCTCTCCATGCGTATGGTGTCCCGCCATACTCGGGTGGCTGCTTGCAGTGGATAATTCCACTGGGCAATGGGGTCACCACATCCCTATGCCAAGTAGTAGTAGTGGTAGCGATAGAAGCGGCGGCAGTGGCATTGTTATTATTGTTGCTGTTGTAGATTCAGCAGCTCCAGCTGTATAAATTTGTTCATAATCATAACTATTATGCAACAGATGCTATTTCACTCTTTTAGGAATGTCCGACTCTTAACATTTTGTAAACATTTAAAATATATACTCATTAGCCACTACAGGTAATATAGTAGTTGGTATCTACATTATAACATTCACATTAAACATAATAAATGGACAAGCAGATAAACTTTTTACAATGAAATATGGATATAGATCAATAATCTGAGATTCAGCTGTGTTTTTAATTCTTTTTGTTAACAATGCAGTCAATTGCCAGGATAATATCAGCTCTGCCAGTGTCAGGTAGAGATGACTTGCTAAGCAGTCGTGATTTGTCAGTAGTCGGAAGGCTGCAACCGCTGTTTTCCTTGGTCTCTGGGGGATTATATCTGGGTTGGAAAGTAGTGTAATCCATTTTTTATCTTTGGCATTTGTTTCTATTTCTTGTAGGTATGAATGAGAAAATTTTTTAATGATCAAGCGTTTTAATGAGGAATATGAGAAACTGAATTTAGACTTTTGTTTTATTGGTGTGCCTTTCTTTGCAAGTGAGTCTGCAGCTTCATTCCCCATGACTCCACAATGTGCTGGGATCCACTGGAGATGAACAGTCTTATTAACCTTTTGGAGTTGTGTTAACATTTTGTAGCATTCTCTAATTTTTGTTGACTTCTTTGTAGTATTTGAACATATTCCCTGAATTGGAGCTTTAGAATCTGAAAGAATTACTGCCTTGTTAAATTTATTTAAAGGAAGATTTAATAATTCTCGGAGAGCAATGTATATAGCCCCTATTTCTCCATCATAATTTCTTGTGTCTCTGCCAAAAGAATGATAAAAGGTTTAGCACCTATGTTGGCTTTAAAATTCTCTCTCTATGAATGTTCAAAAGGGGTTAGTCCATTCAGCAGATACTCATTTGCTTTTCAGAGATATCTCAGCTTGTTTATTTTAAAACAGGTTTTTACTACATAGGGCACCACATGCTGCAGAAACATGAAATGTAAAATGAAATGATATTTGGGAAGGAGAAAGTAAACTAAGCAATGAGGAGGTTACAAACAGAAAGGCTCCAAACAATTGGTGGAAAATTACTGTTCTATATGAGCCAATCCACGTCAAATCACACACCCGTAAAACATGACTTTTCCGTAGGAGGTTGACATTTTTTTATGAATAATACGCATCAAATAAGGACGCACATTTTTTTTTTTTGTTTCTGTATTTTTAAATTATTTGCTTAGTTATGGCTATTATAAATTAAGCAATTTCTGCGCACACCGTAATATAAAATCTCTTGTTACTCTAAGGTCATATAAAGTTGAGAGTTAGGGTTTGGCACACTGGAAAGGTTAAATACAACACTCCTAACAACTTTCAACCAAGGCTAGGAAGTTCATGCATTTGCATGTTTTTTCATAGGGGTTAAAAATGTATGCTTTTACATTATGTGCACGAATTACGGTATTTTCAGTTACTTGAACATGATTTTATGGTGCATATAACTGCATATTTTCTTGATTTTCATAAATGCATAATATTTCAATATTACAGCCCCTATATTGCATATTTTAATGATTTTTATGGTTTTTTTTTTTTTTTTTTTTTTTCCATCAGGATAATAGTTTTCATATTGGTGGTATTGCACATGATGATGCAACACACGAAGAAGGGCGCTGATGACCTAGAAGTTGAGCGCCCTTAAACCAAATCCAACCAATCCAACCAACACACGAAGATTTCAATATTATAGCCCCTATATTGCATTTTTTAATGGTTTTTTTTATTATTGTTTCCACCTGTATAATATTTTTCATACTGGTAGTATTGCACATGATGATGCAACTCGTGAGGTGGCGAGAACTAATGCTGAGTCATGTTGTCATGCAGTGAATCCCTTGTTTCCATCCTTTCATTATATGTATGTGCGTAGAGAGTAATCGGTGCGTTATCTAAGAGGTTTATATTAACAAAGATACAGTGCAGGTCGACGTTTTCAGCAGCACGATTACAGCAACGCTTGCCTGCCCACCAGTAGCTGTGTCGTGGTCTTCAAACATAACAGTGTTGTGAGCTGGTTCTCACCAAATTAAACTAGGCATATAAAATGTTAGAAAGCTCTTCAAATGCTGAAAATAAAACCAACTTCAAGTGCTAGATTAATTAATTTACAGAAAGAGTTTTCAGGTGATTTAATATCTACAGATATTAGGGTACTATTTTGTGGAGTGTGTGAGAAAAATGTAGGGAGTGAGAAAAAATTCCAAATAGTTCAGCACATAAACACGGCAAAACATAAGGAGAATTTAATCAGAAAGCTCGCAAACAAAGAACCTGTTCAAAAACAGCTAGTAGTGTTTAGGATGTAGGGTTACTGAATTTTCCTACGACTTGTGCCAAGCATTTTTAGCTGTTGATATTCCCTTGTTCAAAATTAATAATCCGACATTTAAAAACTTTCTTGACAAGTATACTCGACAACATGTGCCTGAAGAAAGTACACTGCATAAGACTTATGTAGGACATTGTTACAATAACATATTGTCAAATATACAATATGAATTAGCGGATCAGTTTGTATGGTTGTCTGTTGATGAAACCCCTGATTCTGAGCGCCCTTCTACTGCTAATATAATCATAGGTGCTTTAAATAATGAACAAAAGACTACACCTTATCTTTTTAATGTGTGTGAATTATCGGCCACTGACAATGTAACTGT
This sequence comes from Tenodera sinensis, assembly GCA_030765045.1. NCBI lineage: Eukaryota > Metazoa > Arthropoda > Insecta > Mantodea > Mantidae > Tenodera > Tenodera sinensis. Next base: position 154,885,750 of record CM060964.1, read on the forward strand.
GACCCAGTTTGTTTTGGACTCTTTGAAATTACTATGGCCATGTGGAATCAAATACGACCGGTTACTTTTATTTGTTAATGATGCAGGTCCTTATATGGTAAAATATGGACAAACTCTGAAAGGTATTTTTCCTAACTTAATTCATATAACTTCTTTGGCACACACTCTTCATCGCATTTTTGAGACAATACGTGATTCTTTCCCATTGGTAGATAGATTTGTGTCCAGTACAAAGAGAATTTCTGTTAAATCTCCTAAAAGAGTTAAGTTGTTTAGATCCACAGCACCTAATATCTGACTTCACCAGTTAACACCAGTGTTATCTCGATGGGGAACATATGTCGATGCAGTTTTATATTATGCTGAGCACATAGAAACAGTTGAAGGGGTTAATTCATTGAACTTAAAAGATGCTTCATCAATAGAAACTGTGCAAAATATTCTGTCAGGCACTGGGTTAAAATAAGACCTTAGTTTCATACCTGCCCATTTTTCTTTCCTACCAACAGCCATAACGGCATTGGAAGCTGTAGGATCTCCTTTGAATGAATCACTTTACTCTCTTTGAAAAAAAAAAAAAAAAACCTATGTGATCTAACTTCGGTTCCTGGTAGCATAGGACAAACAGTGAAAGAGAAAGTGAATTATGTAATTTCAAAAAATTCTGGTTATAAACAGATGTGCGATATTCGAGACATCCTCGAAAGAAAACCATTTGTCACACCAAGAGACTTGACTTTCTCTGTTAAGCAGTTAACACCATTTAAATATGCCCCGATAACATCTTGTGACGTGGAGAGAAGTTTTTCATGTTACAAAAGTGTTTTGCGAGACAACAGATGATGCTTTACAGTTGAAAATTTGTTCAGTGTTCGTTGTGAACTGCAGTTTAGCAGTTAATACTAGCAACGAAATCACTTCAACCTCTAAGGAATAAGGTAACTTTATTATTTATACTAACTCGTCTTGTCTACTGCAAAGGGATATTGTTTTAATTAAATAGTGCATATTTCTTGGCATATTTTCAAGTTTTTAAGAGCATATTTGCATACATATTTCAGTGTTTTTTAGGGCATGAACTTCCGAGCCCTAATTATTACATATGAATTTTGGACTGTTTTTTTTTTTATGTTATATTTTGTAAAACCAAAAATAGAATTTAAATTGATGTTTTAGAAATACACACGTACTCCCTGACATTTTATCTACAAAATAAGACATTAAAAACTATGGAGCATGCATAAGTACATTTGCTAGAATTTCTTTTCTGGAGACCTGCAAGTGCTCATGTACGACATGAAGCGGAGATCCATTTGTATATACATTTGAGCATGTGCTATCCACCCCAGCTGCAAGCAAAGGATGTTTACTTCCTCTTTATCAGTTCCAGATAGTGTCCTTATAAACAATTCTGATGAACCACTAACCAGTTACAAATTTAATTTCAGTGGGTGAAGGTTGAATCATTAAAGCTTTTGGTATAAATTTACATGAGTGGCAGTGAATATTGCATAAGATACGACAAATGCTTAAATCCTTCTAATCTTCCTAAACAGTCTTTTAAGAAAACTAATGTAAGATACTTAAGTTTTGATTTATTGACAAAACTAAATTTAATGGAGTCTCTGGATGTAAGAATATGTAATTCATGCTGCATAAAAGTGTGTAAACTGCATTCTACGTCAAATGAACCGTTATCTGAAGCCTCTGGTTCTTGTGATGATAAACATACATCAAGTGAATACCACGCAAATGAAGAAAGTGAAAATTGTTTCTTCTTTGGGTAGTCCTGTGTCTGTGCAAGATGTTGATAATATTGAGGATATTAATAAGAGTTTAGTTTCAATAGGCGAATCCTCTATATAAAAAAAATTAATACAAAAGCAATATCCTGAGAAAAGCTCCAGAAAGTGACAAGTTCCTTAGCAAAGAAAGTTTTTCATGTTGATAATGCAGCAATGTCCACTAAAAAAATCATAGAATAATGATACTACAAAATTAATTGAATCCTTCGCACAACAGGTGATAAAACATTGGAAGTTAAAATTTTAACAATTTCTGAAGATTGGTATAATAAAATTAAAAAAGCTTTTTGAAGATGCTAATAGTGTATATATAAGTGTCAGCTAGCAGTGTTCTCCTTACTGTACTGTTGCAACGTTCATGGGACCTCAAGCAATCAACAGTTGCCGGAATGGAAGGTGCCAATTGTGCGAGGTTACGGTAGCCGTCACCAGTGCCACATGAGTCCACTGCATTGATTTGTATGTAATTTAACTACAGCTGAACTATTAGAGACTCCATTCTGATTTTTCCTGGGAATATTGAGTAAACTTCAGAATGTTTTTAGTTTTTTTTCTTCAGATTTTTAAATGGCCGACTTTATTTTATATTTAACCTTAAAAATTGAATTGTATAAAATATAACACTAATAACAATTAATACATTTTTTTAATAAATACCTCACAAAAGACTGTGACTTTTCTTTAGTTTGAGACAAAGATCAAGTAATTTGTTTCATTACAATTGGAGGTATGATTGATCAAAGTGAGGAGCGCACGACTTTTGGGATATTTCAAAAATTAAAATCTGCCAAAATAATTTTTTTTTTATAAAACAAAGAAGCACAAGTCAAATGTGTTTTGTTCCAATGCATGTAAAAAAAATTTTCAAGAAAATCTGAGATACTGAGGTCAATTTTTACCATATTTTGTGCGATTTGACGTGGAATGACTCATATTACTCTGGTCAGAATTTTCAAATGCTATGGAAGACCTTCTCTTAGAACAACTTCAGAGTTTTTGTGATAAACTTAATATCATTTCAGAGAATCAGTTTGGCTTTTAAAAAATAAATTTACAATACAGGCAATTAGCAAAGAAAATGATATAATTAATCTTGCAATAGACAGAAGGGAGATAGTGTGTAGTAATCTTTCATGATCTCTCCAAAACATATGACTGTGTTAACATTAAAACACTATTACAGAAATCTATAAAACTTACAGTAGCACTCATAAGTTTTGACAAAGCCTGATTGATCTCTAATGTTAGCAGTACTTACACAAATGACCCAAGTGTATTGTATAGAGGTGCAGGTGGCTGACAGTGTGTACTGCAACACAATAGTCAACATTTCTACATAAGTGTCTTCTAAATGGTACAATAACATGGCAGAGCTGGCTCAAAAGTCTGTTGACAAAACTTTTTTAGATTTCCCTTTCTGATGTTTTACTTTGCATGTGTTTCAGATGAAATGTGAATCATTCACTAAATATTATGCCACCACATCAATATAAAGAATACTGTGTGCATTTCTAGGAAACTGTAATACATGCTTTACAAGAAGGGAAATAACAAGCAGAGGTTGCTTGTAATTTTCATCTATCTAGACAACTTGTGTCTGCCTGGAACAAACTTTACCACATCTGTGGCCATGTACACAGCAAATCACAACGGGGTCAACCAAGAAAATAGAATAATTAGAAGGAAATCAGTATCAGATTAAGCATATGGACCATCCATGTTCCTTGACTCTGATGGAAATGGTCCTGCCGGTTTGCCCTATGTACGGCATTCTGCATTCACAGGGGATGCGGTATACCCCTGGTACATTAAGGTTTAGTTTGTCCTTTACTGGTCTCACCACGTGTTTGATCTTCAAGGCAGTTTGTGGATGGTTCTGATATTGTGTTGGGCGAGAATTCTACTGATTCTGCTGGATAGATTGCCAGTATCTGTGATGCAGGCAGTGGCCATCGGCTTGTCTGATGCTTGTTGCAATTGTGGTTTACCTTTCTTGGCTCTGGAGATTGAGGATTCAATATCATCTATGAAGTAGTTGTTTTGGCGGAAAGTGTGCCTCAGGTGCTGTAGTTCTTGCTTAGGTGGCTGGGATAGGAGATAGACACAGCTCTGTGGGCCAGTGTTTAGAACTCCGACCCGTTGCAATTTATGACGGAAACTGCGAGCATTCAAATAGAGGTCAGTGTGTGTTGGTTTGTGGTACACTGCATGCCCCAGAGTACCATTGTTGTTTTTAGAGACCAGAATGTCCAAAAATGGCAGAGTTCCGTCCTCCTTCACTTCCATGGTGAACTGAATTTGGGGTCGGAGGCTGTTGAGGTGTGCAAGGAAGCTCGGCAAAGTGTCTAGTCCATGTGGCCATGTAACAAATGTGTTGTCAACGTATCGGTAGAAATGAGATGGCTTGAATGGAGCTGTGGCAAGTATTTCATGTTCCAAGCATTCCATGTAGAAATTTGCTGTTGCTGGTGACAATGGAGAGCCCATTGCCACACCGTCTACTTGTTCGTAGAATCTTCCACCAAAGAGGAAGAAGTGGACGTCAGAGTGTGCCGGAAGGGCTTGGTGATGTCGGCCAGAAAGTGTTCCATCAGAAACTGGATGGTTTCTTGCAGTGGTACCCTTGTAAAAAGAGATACCACATCGAAGTTGATGAGAAGATCAGAAGGGCCAATAGTAATGTTGTCCAACAAGTGTACGAACTGTGTGGAGTTTGTCACATGGTGTAGACAACCCCCTACCAGAGGTTGTAACAGATCCGCTATGTGGCGTGCCAGCCAGTATGTAGGGTTGCCCATGGCGTCAATAATGGGGCATAATGGGACGTCTCGTTTGTGGATCTTGGGGAGCCTGTACATTCTGGGAGGCCTGGATCCCGACGGTGACAGAAACTGCTTAGTTTCTGGAGAAAGGCTGGATCTTCTGATTAGTTGAGCGTTCGTTGCTCTATGGAGGTGGTAGGATAGTTTTCGAGGATTCTATAGGCTGGATCACTTCAGATCATATTTTAGTATTTGAATGTACATAGATGTCACCTGGATGTTTAATGTAGCATGCACATGGAGAAGGCCTTGGCTAGAATTTTGAATTTCCAATTCTGAACCTAAAAACACCAGCCAAACTTGAAGCTAATCCGCTCTCTACCTCCAGGCAGCAACTTTCTGACAATTCAAGCGTTAAGAGCTTACCTACTCACTTCTTCTGGAAGCACTATTTTTCTTGCACTAGGTAGAGTTATGTGTTATTACATCAGCTGATGTAGGTTCATAAAAGTTATTCATGACTTGAGGTGTACAGTTTTCAACCTACTCCTACCTGTACCTCCTTGCTTAGGCAATACAAATGAGATTCTCCCTCTCTGACCTTCCACTACATACTGCCTACAGTGGTCAGGACAAATCAGTTAATGTGATATCTGCTCAGGACCTGAAACCTTGCTAGACACGTATAGTAACTGAAGTTTGTTGTAAATACCTACACTGGGATATTTGCTTTGTGGTACATTAGCAGTTAGTGAAATCCTAACATTGCTATTACGTTCTCATCCTGCAAAATTTAATGGCAGCTGATAGCAGACTATAATTATTCTTTTTCCTGTTGTGCAAATAAATTTTGTGGATGCAAATGCTATTTATATCATTGGCTTTACAGCATGGTTTCACAGCATGTTTAACTATACAACAATAGCATGGCAAGCCCATGATAGAATTTAGTATACAGCCACCCACCATCAAATTTTGCAACAGTTACAGCTTAATATATGGCATGATATTTTGTGGAAACTCTGTGGTAGTGAAAATGAATCCCTCTTAATATTTTTTTACGGTATTATGAAAGAAGTATTTAAATAATTTCTACAATTTTACAACATTTTCAAAGAAACTGAGTTTCAGAAAGTCAACAATAACATTATAAATTTTCATTAGTACTTTTCTTTTGGCTTCATTATTTTAGCTGAAAATGTTCCTATGCAAACATAAATTTAATTTTTATTGAGATATAGCACTTTTTTTTAAACTAATAATAAATTAATTCTATATATAACATGTGATTCATCTTGCTAAAATTAATATGTGGAAATTTGGATGTATTAGCCTCAATATGTTTGCACATATAGTGAAAACTGTTAGCTTTCATTTTCATTGTATTTTAGTATCTGTTCAAAGCCACGGTACTCTTTAAAAGGGTGTAAAATGTTTTCGCTGATGGTAAAGAAATGATTGAAAAGTGGGTGTAAAAAAGTTACTACATTGCAACCATGGAAACACCAACTACTAGCTTTTTTCAACAGTTATAAAGTGCTTGTCAATTATAACCATTGGTACTCTGAATTTTATGACCTAAAGGTCTAAGTGACCTTAAAATGATATTTTATGACCTTAAAGTGTATTAAAAATGACCTAAAGGAATAACTTGAAAATTACCTTCATTTGTTGCTCTCCTTGCACATTTAACTTGTACTTTATCAGCGAGTATTGAATTACAATGCATTACAATTTTGAAGGGCTCTCTATTGTGAACTATTACATGGAGAAGATTCTTTCAACATGAACAGAAGATATTGAGGCATACTTAAAGCAACAAATATTGTAAGTTTCCAGTTCTTCATCGAGGGAGTGCTTCTTACCTGACAGTAGATAAACAATCTTGCACTGCTCTTGTTCAACACATTTTCCATTTTAGCAAAGACAAGTTTGCCAACTTCACCTTCCGCATGACTTAGATTACATGCAACTGATCTTACTCATCCTTAAAATCCTACACAGTTTCCATGACAATGCCAGAACAACTGTATGATGACCGCTTCAGAAAATGACAAAAATACTGATAAATTCAACCCGATAACTGATATCTTGGAAATCACTTGTGCCATAACAGAAGTTACAGTGTATATTCAGTTGTACGTTTTCAAAGTGAGCTTACTAGAATAATCTATAAATAAAAAAGGCAAAGCTGGATTTTCTTATGGAATTGAAACTGTTTTATTAGATTATTTCCCACACTAATTATGAAGTATTTAATATAACAATTCTCATTGCTTTCAGGCAATTACTCAAATACATTAAAGAGTACTAATATGCACATCATTATGTTATTCATTACTCAAGTGACAGAGAGATTTAGGGTGCCGGTGCTTTACACTGGTTTAAAAGAAATCATATATTTTTCTTTGTTTCACTGATTTTCCAAGCACTTAAACACGTCAATTATATTCCCTAATCACAGGTACGCTATTGTCATTTAGGCTTTGCTATGTGGAAATCATTGAGTAATTCCTAGGGCTTGAATTGCCTAATGGATACTGGGAACACTTTCATTATTTACAACTACTTCTTGATTACTGTCAACATTACATTCAACAGATATAACCTGGGGAACAATGACCAACAGTATTATGAGTATTAAAACCTACACTGCAATACAGCATTCCAAAAATAATGATGCCTTGTTCATCATGCCAACTGTTCCATGCTGCAATAGCAAAGATAAAGTATACAGAAACGATGCACAATATATCTTAACATAGCATACGCATAACATACAAATGAGTACACCAATGAATATATTTCATATATATAACAAAGTTAAATAATAAAGGAAAAAGTTTGGTGCCTAAAAAATTTAATTTGGAAACACAGAAACACAGAAATGGACAATGATAAGGATAAAATTTATTTTAAAAAAATTGTGTTTTAAACAGTTATACTTTCTGTGTAGTAAATTTTTGTCTATCCGTTGTTGTTTACTGATTGTTCAAAATTTATTCTGGATGAAGAGGACCTGACAGGCAATTTAGGTAAAATAGAAGATGCATGTACTGCTTATTAGTCATATGCATATTCTAATTATGTGGTATTTTATCAAAATTGTTACATCCAAATCTGAGGGGAAAAAAAAAAAAAAAAAGTTCATGTAAAGGGCAGCTTGGGATGGGCATTCTATCTCCACCTTCCTATCTATTTCTGCAAAATACCTCCAAATGGGCTGCTAGGTGTTTTTCCACTGGGTGTGTGGAAACATAATGGACTGTTGCGTAAACAAGATCACGCTGCTGACATGGCTTTGTTCTGCAGTGTTGAATTGACAGTGATGTGTTTCAGTATTTTGTTCTGTACTTAGCCACAAAGTATATTATGGCTCAGCATATGTTTTCTACTGCACAGCATGTATTTATTTAACTCATATGTGTAAACTCAGCTTGCCAAGTGAAAGTAACATTTGCAGAAAGATTTCCAGATGTAAAAGTTCCAGGCCATACAACAATCTATGAAATTTACAATAAATTTCAGGCCACGAAGTGTTTAGGCTCAGAAATCTAAAGACAGCATATGGTTCTTACCAAAGAAACATTAGAAATCAGGCATCACTTAGAGCAGGGCTGGGGGAGTGGTACACATTGAGCGGGACTGCGCTCACGACCTTGAGCGTGTGTGTTGGCTGAGGAAGATGCAAACACACACCAGTTCAGTGACGTACCTTTCACAATGAGTGCAGGACGTGTTACGCCAACATTTAATCCCGAATGGGAAGAAAAGTATTTCGCCGTCTTCGAAGGTGGAAAATCACATTGTTTGGTTTGTGGTGCAACAGTAACTTATCCTTCACATTATAACATTAGGAGGCATTTCACAAATGCGTATGCGCAAGAATATGGTGAAGAGAAGCTGACAGGTGTGGCTCGTGAAAAAATGCTGGATCGTCTTAAGGAAAATTTACAAGCCAAAAGTGACAGTACTAGCAAGACGATAGTTGACCGGCCAAACAGTTCGTGCCAGTTTTAAAATTGCAAACGAAATTGCCAAACCTTCTAAACCCCTCTCTGAAGGAGACTTTATAAAGGAGTGCTTGATAACTGCTGCTGAAGAAATTTGCCCTGATTTAGTGAATTCCTTTAAATCTCCGAGTTTATCTCGTCGAACAGTCACCGAGCGAATTACAGAAATTGCTTGCAATTTGGAGAAACAGCTGAAAACCAAAATCTGACAGTTGGTGTACTACTCATTAGCACTAGACGAGTGTAGTGACAGGAAAGACACGGCTCAGTTAGCTGTTTTCTTAAGAGGAGTTTATGAAAATTTCAATATCACTGAAGAATTTCTAGATCTTGCATCTTTAAAGGACCGGACCACAGGTGAGAATGTGCTTAACGCTGTGCTAAAGACAATAGAACACTTTAATCTTCCATTGGAAAAACTAGTTTGTGTTACAGCCGATGGAGCGCCATCCATGATGGGTCATACGTCGGGATTTATAGGAAGGCTTCGAATTGTTCTTGCAGCAAAAGGAATAAACCCAGACGGTGTACTACATGTACATTGCTTTATTCATCGCAAGGCATTGTGTACGAAATCAGTAACGTTGGATACAGTGATGTCAGTTGTTGTGCGAATTGTGAATACCATTAGGTCGAATTCACTTCGTCATAGACAGTTTCAAGAATTTTTAAAGGATATAAATTCTGAGTTTTTAGATCTGCCGTATCATTCTCAAATTAGATGGCTAAGTAGAGGCAACGTGCTTCAGAGAGTTTTCGCGTTACGAAGCGAAATAGACATTTTTCTAAAAGATCAGAAAATAGACTTTGGAGAACTTAGCACCAAAGACTGGATTTGTGATTTAGCATTTTTGAGTGATCTAACGTTACACTTAAATACATTGAAGACCACCCTACAAGGAAAAGACAATTTAATCATTACGATGATTGATGAACTAAAGGCTTTCATGGACAAATTGCGACTCTGGATGTATCAAATACAGCACACAGATTTGTATCATTTTCCAAATTTGAAATCCGTATTTATTAAAGGATCTTCTGAAGTACTAAACAAATACAAGACAATTCTGGAACATTTACTGGAAGAATTTAAAATCCGATTTAATGATGTGAAGACCATGGACACAGAATGGAGGTTGTTTAACAACCCATTTGCATTCGATGTTAAAGATGCACCACACTCTTTGCAGATGGAATTAATCGACCTCCAGAACCACACATCTCTGCGGACTTTAGGACTATTGGGAGTAGAGTTATTTTGTACACTACCCAAAGTGAAGTTTCCAAATTTATGTCTCTTTGGCAGTCGCATTGTAGCTATGTTTGGTACAACATTGTTGTGAGCAGTCTTTCAGTAAGCTGAACAATGTCAAAACTGCTTCACGCAGTAGTCTAAGTGATGAAAATTTAGTGCACATATTGCGATTGCAATGTTCAAATTTGCAGCCAGAATATGACGAAATAATGAAGCACAAAAGATTGCACGTTTCAACAGTGACTCAGTAAGTAGCACTCCAGGTTTACGTGATTTATGAAGTGTTTTAGTTTATTGCATATTAATATACTTCAAAGTCTTGCAAGTCTAAATAGCATTGTAAAATCTGAAAATATAACACTACAACATGTATGTAAATATTGTATAGTGTTTAATTTTGTGTTTGTAATAAATTACAATTAAGCAACACGCGTACGCCACTGACTGGTTCATGTGCCTTTATTGCACGCACGTAAGGGACGGTAGAAACCTGTTTTTTCTCACGCGAATACACGACGTCCCCAGGCCTGACTTAGAGAGTTCCCCCCAAAAATCGCATAGGCATCTTTCATAACAGGTACACATTTCTTATGGCTCTGTGTACACAGCTACTAACTTGCTGAACATAAATCCATATAAAATAACTGTGGCACATGCTCTTCATGGTCTTCGCCGATTCACGCGACCGCGAAGCTGCCTTACGCACGGGCCTGCCCCTGTTAGGGCGGTGCTTGCGCGATGAGGCGAGCCGAGCGCAACGCCAAGTACCCTGCCGCTGCTGCTGTGCCTACGGACATGAAGACACCCACTGCACCGCCGCTCCTTGGTCACACTACTGTGGCGCCCAGAACCTCACCAGCGACTGCACATCACACAATCTATGCAGACGACGCCGGTACTGTGCCTCCTGCAGTGGCTTTGGCCACTTTACGGGACAAGCACAGTGCCCACTATATTTCCGGCACAGACACACACACACACACACACACACACCAGCACCTCCCAACGCAGCTTCACGGCCTGCACAAATGACAGCACCTTACACCGCAGCTCCACGGCCGTACATACGTGCGGCCTCAACCACTACAGGAACACCACCAGTCGCTGCAGTCACAGTCACATCGCCACAGACTGTAGCAGTCCCAGAACCCGTCGTCGCCGATAGCATCCTTCAAGACGCGGTTCAAGACCTCCATTCAGAGGTTCTGAACATTGGCTCTCGGCTGGAAGCTATCACAGAACACAACAACACGCAGGCAAACACCAACGTCACTGAGCTCCTACAGCGCCACGACCACGCCACAACCAACGACCTAGCAGCAATCCAGACACACCTCACGGAGCTCATACAGATCCTCACCAAAACAAGCGAAGAACTCACCCGACTACGCCAACATACAGAGACAATCTACCGCAACACACAGAAAATCAAAGACACCACAGCACTAGAGACTAGAGTCAACCAGATATTCGACATCACACTCACCAGATTTTCCATTGGTCCCCCAATGCCACACACAAACGCCCCAAGTCGCAGGTCTATGTCAGGGCATCCGCCATGATATTAGACCTGCCCTCACCCATCATTATCATAATATGCACCCACAATCATCCGGTTTGCTTCGGCGGTGCCGGACTTCATGTCACCCCTTGTTAAAAAATAAATTGTACCACCACAGAATAACTTTAGTATAGAAATAAAAAAAAAAAAAAAACTCTTCAACCAGGTGATCCTGTAATTAGATACACATTTTGTGAGTGGACCCTCAGTAGTCTATACAATAACAAAATCAACCCACATTTAATATTTTTCACAGACGAGGCCTGGTTCCACCTTCATGGATATGTGTGTACACAAAATAATCGTTATTGGAGCTCTGAGAAACCTAATATTGTTCATGAAGTACCCCTTCATGATGAAAAAAATTGGTGTATGGTGCAGCATTGGGAGAGAAAGAGTTAATAGTCCCAATTTTTTTCCAGTCAACAGTTGACACCCATACATATGTGAATGCAATTTTGTCCCCTTTTTTAAAAGAATTAACACACAGGGAACGTGATTTTGCCTTTTTACAAGAAGGCTCTGCAACAGCTTATACGGCCAATCTTTCGATGAGAACAATCTAAAGCATGTTTTAGGACACTAGTAGGAATTTGTGACCCCCTTGGTCCCCTGACCTAACTCCTGCGATTTCTATCTCTGGAGTAACTTAAAACATAAAATGTACAAGACAAACCACATACCCTGGAAGAATTAAAACAAAATATCTGCCAGCAAATTGCCAGTATTTCTCTACGTGAACTATGGCAAGTGATGGATAGTTTCCTAAAGAGGTGCCAAAAATGTATGGACGACGATGGTGGCCAGTTTCAGCTTCGCATTTCATAAAGTTGGTAAGTAAAGACTTTAAAAGTAGTTTTACAAATGTTACATGGTTTCATCCACTCCTTTCTATGATAGCGGCAGACGGCAACAAGTGCAGAGGATGCAGAAAGGCAAAACACTGTGCAGGCCATTAGGAGGTTTTCTGCTCTCCTTGTATCTCCAAGTGTGAGTGCATGCATGCATGCATGCATGCATGCATGTGTGCATGTGCGCAGGCCTGCCACACACTCTACAGGCTAACATGCCATTTACTAGAACGCAGATGCAGTCCAAAGGTTTTGTATCTTTCATCAACTTAACCTATTTTTGAAGCACATTTACAGTTATGATTTATTTGTAAAGGGAAACAATTTTATTTATATTTGATGATATATTGTTTTAAATATAGACCTACATAATACCCCACCCACATCTGATTATTGTTTAGACTGGCAAAATCTAACACCGCAATGCTCAGCGCTCATTTAACATAATGTGCCCACCACTGTGGAAGAATACAAAATTAGAAGATCAGTTTATATTTTGCTTGGAATGAGTTGTTTGCTTAAGGTTCTTTTTTTCTAGGTTTTTCCTTCTCTGCATAAGGAAGACTCAGCTCAATGGAACCTGGGTTACTTTGAGCATCAATCTACCCATTTTATTTACCTCTGTAGACCTGAGTCATTAAGAGATTTTATTAAAAGAAAAAACATGAAAAACTAATAATGTAAGATAAAAGAGATGGAGCATGAGGTTTCACCTACAACATTTAGAAAGGTTCAAGCATCTGTTTATTTCTTGTTCATTTAACTACTTCATAGCATACAACAGCATTGTTACATTCTTTATTCATTCTGACTTCTTTTTGTGGGATGAGGGTGTTTGGAGCCAGATTTCTAGCTGTGCTAAGGCAGCAAACTTAAACTCATCTAGCATTACTTACCTCTAATACAACTTTATGCATGTTATCCAAGTCTTGAAGGTATTGTTGCACATTAACATCATTTGTAAATATATGCATGACAGCACAACATGCATGACAAGCTTGGGCAATTACGGCTCCAACTGGCCATTTCAGATTCTTAAGTAAATCTGAACGAATGATCATATATTGGACAAGTTTTCCCATTATATTATGAAATCTGAAATGAGCAAAAGCTTTGTTTGAAAACACAAATGAAGTGGATATTTTAGATTTCACACCTTTCAATGACATACTGCATGCTAGAATAAGACAATTTTAAAATTAATCCATATGTTATATAAAGTGACACTACATTGATAAATGCCATTTATCAGTTAGAAAGCAAAGTCTGTTAAAAGCCATGTTATTACGAAATTCTAGTACTAATAAAGCTCTTTAGGAACATCAAGTTTTCACTTGTGTAATTAATTTATTTCCAGAAATAATTAAGGGCAGCGCCGTGGCCGAGTGGTTAGTGTTCATCTACCACCTAGGCGGCTCGGGTTCAATCCCAGGGACCTGCATGTGGTATTTATAGTGGACAAAGCAGTGTCAGGGCGGGTTTTCTCCAGGTTCTCCGCCACTCATTCCACCAATTGCTCCATTATCACCTTTCCAATTATCAATTTCGCCTGCATTTTACATCATCCTCTTCCTCACTATCATACTCGGTGCTTGGCTGATCACCCACTTCCAGGTCTTCACTCTGTCCAGTCCATAGGTTCCTGTGCTCCCCGACAGGCATCTGACCTTAGGCACTGGCTTGTAAGTCCTACATAAGGGGAGGGTAATCAGCTAAAGAAAGAAAGAGAAATAATTAAAGCTCTTTAGGAAATTGTAGTTTACACTGACAAAATCACATTAGATCTTCAACTATCTGATTATTGTTAATAAATTTCCACTGTAACCATTCCAAGTGTTTAAAACCCTGGATACGGTAATATTACTGATTGGTGAATTTATCACTTAGATTCATGATTGAGGAAATGCATTGCAATGTCTAAACCCAAAGTTGGAAAGAGTGTTTCCTTGAGAAGTTACAACATTTTTGTTGGAAAACTTAAAATATATTTATTTACTTATTTATTTATCCATCTATCTGTCCATCCATCCATCTCTATCTGTCTATCTACTTATTTATCCATCCAACTGTAGGTCCTACCATCCTTCATCTCTATTTGTCTATCCATCCCATCCTGTCCCATCCATCAATCATATGTCTATCTACTTATTTACTTGTTTATTTATTCTAATGGACTGCTCTATTTGTCCTAATGGAGTCAGCTGTTGTAAACATGAAAAACACACCAATATTATAACAATATACAATAAGATTACGAAGTTCTATTGTATTCCATACAAAAGTCAGATCTGGATCTCAGGAAAGTTTTGTTCCAGAATATTGTCCTCTAAGGGGGCTCCATCCTCTTTAAGGTAAGACACACATTTACAGTACCCAAGCTGAGCAGAACATTACTTCCACTTACTGGTGTTTTGCTCCTCACTGTAACTTTTCTATCTGACCTTACCTTGGTCATCTCTTGTTCTCTTCCAACCCCGATGCTATTAGGGTTCCTGAGGGCTAGGGAGTCTTTATTTTTCCAACCTCTCCATTTCTCTAATTTCTCTATAAAACCTTAACCCCTAACATGCTGACCTGTCATGGCATGTAATACGTCCTCTGATTGGTAATCAGAGGATATGGTCGGTGAATTTATTTTGGTAACTCTCCCGGTCAGGTCGGTGAGACCCGTAAACCAACGACAGGTGTAGTCCTCCAGACATTCTGGGGGTTGTGAGAGAGCGATGTGACCGCCAAAACATAAAAATATGGTGCTCTCTAAAAAACGGTTACTATTACTGCTATTGCTCTCTTCAATATCAAATTATGAAATATGACTCGAGGGGTAAAATGTTCCGGAGTTAAAATAGTCCCCCATTCGGATCTCCGGGCGGGGACTACTTCTCGAGAACCAAAACATTATATTAATAGAAGATCTAACATCAGACTTCTACAATGGAATGCGAGTGGTCTCACACAAACAAAAAGAGTAGAACTGAATAAAATTGTATTTGACTATAAAATAGATATCTTTGTGATACAAGAAGCAAATCTAACAAATGACCAACTTGAATACTTCAGTTTTACTGGATTTTTACTACACTTACTACCCAAAAATAGACAGATAAGTAGTGGAATATTAGTTGGAGTCAAAAAGGATATTAAATCCTCCTTTGAAATTGTTAAAGGAATGGATAGCACAGATAAAAGTGAATTAATAAAGCTAAATTTTTGGGATAACAAAACACATCTACATTTATACAGTCTTTACAATCCTCCCAGGAATGAACCAGATCTCTCACTTATTGACCAATTAAATAAAACAATCGTAATTGGAGATTTCAATACCCATTCCAAAAGATGGGGTTATGAAAAAGTGGATTCTACAGGGAAGATAGTGGAAGAATTTTTGAATACCACAGCTTTTGAACTGATTTATAGTAAAGAAGATCCCACAACCTTCATACATTACTCTGGAGCAGGCAGTAACCCAGACCTCTTGTTAGCTACAACAGATATTGTTTCAAAAATTAAAAAACAAGTTATAGAAGATCCAAGTTCTGGTCACAGAGCAGTAATTGCTGATATAAAACTAGAGAATACAAATAACAGTCAAGGTCTTACGAATCTGTATTGGAACTTCAAAAAAGCAGATTGGAACAAATATAAAACTGAATTAGAACATAAATTTAAAGAACAAACAAACTCACAGCTGCATGACCAACCAGATCATATGAACAAAAATTTCTGTAAAGTCATCCTAGAAACCGCAAAAAAACATATTCCTCGTGGAAGAATTAAAAATTTCAAACCCTTTTGGAACCCCCAGTTAGAAGAACTGAAAAAGCAAAGGGATATAATTAGAAATACAGCTGAACAAACAAAAAACATATCAGATACACAAATATGGCGAAAGAAATGTGCTTCACTAAAAAAAGAAATTAATACTGCTAAAAGGAATCACTTTAATAATTTCTTAGAAAAAATGGATTATAGGACAGATGGTAACAAAGCTCATAAGTTCATAAAAAATGTCAAGTACTGGAAAGAAAACAATGGCACACCTATCATACACAACAATAAAATGATAGTAAATGATGCAGTCATAGCCAAAACATTCAATAAATATTATGCTAATTCACATAAAGTAACAAGACATAATAAAAAGGAACGTAAAGAATTTAAGAAAGATTTGAAACAAGAAAGAGAATGTGATCCTAACATTCAGTGCAATATCTTTTTTCAAAATTTTAATATGCAAGAACTGAACATTGCAATAAATAATCTAAAAAACAAAAAGTCTCCTGGACCAGATCACATACATCCAGAGTTCATAAAAAACCTTGGAAGAACAGCAAAACAACTACTGAAACTCTACAATCTATCCTGGAAAACCACTGTACCTACTGAATGGCGAAAAGCAATAATTGTCCCACTCTTGAAGAAAGACAAAACAGCATCACAAATAAAAAATTATAGACCAATAGCACTTACTAGCATAATAGCAAAAGTGATGGAAAGAATGGTGTCAAACAGGTTAAATTGGTTTCTAGAATCACAAAATTTAATATCCCCATGTCAAGCTGGATTCAGAGAGTTCCACTTTACAAATGAACAAGTCTTACTTCTCAGTCAAGAAATCAAAGACTCCTTCAATAGAAAAGAAGGTAATTTATCAGTTTTTATTGATTTCCAAAGTGCATATGACTCTATATGCAGTGCTCAGCACAACACTTTTTAATATATTTATTAACGGTCTGCCACAACAAATACAAGAATCAAGTGTGAAGTGTGCGCTATTTGCTGATGACTTAGTAATGTGGACTTCAAAACCAAAAAGCAAAAGTACAGAACTAGAAAAAACCATGCAACAATCCTTAACCAACTTACAAAGGTGGACCAAAGAAAATTTAATGACTGTTAATACAACAAAATCAATCTACCAAATCTTTTCACTAAGAAAAAAACCACTACAAATAAAACTAAATTTTGAGGGTCAACAATTACCAGAAACAAAGGAAGCAAAGTATTTAGGAGTTACATTTGATACCAAACTTACATGGACCAAACAAATAGAAAATGTAATACAAAGAGCAGAGAGGCGCCTTTCACTATTAAAACGTCTAACAGGAATGAAGTGGGGATGTTCCAGAGCAACTCTTAACACAACATACAATGTATATATAAAGTCATTATTTACTTACTGCAGCGAAGTTCTTGTAACAGCAAACACAAAAAAAAATTCAAATCTTTCAAAACCAAAGTCTGAGACTAATTACAGGTACTATCAAAACCACACCAATAGCAGCTATGGAAATACTAACCAACTAACAAATACTAACCCCATTGAATATGAAATAGAAAAAGCGGTTCTTATTCAACACGAAAAGTTGATCAGACTCCCATTCAATACATGGCACAAGAGAAATTTTACACATACACTAAAGACTCAGGAGAGCTTTCTTCCCAAAATTCAAGACATCAGGAAGAATGTACACCTTCCTAATTAAAAGGAAAACTTCATATCTAAAGTCAATCCGACACATACATTAGACATCACATATTATTTACACCTGACAGAAGTAGTTAAGAAAAGTGATACTCCAACTAGTGTTCTAAAATTATTGGCATTAGAGACAATCCATACTAGACTTCCAGAACATGAATGGCTCCATATTTATACTGATGGATCATTGATATCAAACCCAGATGGAGCAGGTGCTGGAGTCACATGTCACCTCTTTTCCTATTACAAATCTTTAAGTTACGGAACTACAAACTTCGATGGAGAAATTGAAGCAATTCGAATGGCCCTATAAAATCTTTTGTACAGAATTTCACATTTTCATCAAGCAGTTATTCTCTCAGATTCCAGGGTAGCAATTATAGCAATTACTTCCAAGTTGTCACCAAAAAACCAGACAATTATAGAATGTTGGAAAATCCTTAGCCATCTAACAGCACTTCAAAAACACCTAGTCTTCCAATGGATACCAGCTCACTGTGGACTGAGTGGTAATGAGAAAGCTGATTTTCTTGCAAAAAAGGGTACCAGCGGTGTACAAAAATCTATAGTTAATCTACCATTTTATGCAGCTAAAAGATTAGTCAACTCTGAATTCAAAAAAATTATTGCAAAATATTACTATGAAAAATCAAAGAATAAAAGATGGGAACTACCAAACATTCAAACAGTAATTCCTGAGTATCCTCGAAAAACAGTAGTTGCAACCTTCAGGTTGATTACAGGACATGATTGTCTGGCAAAACATTTAAACAGAATTGGGATATATTCTTCACCACTCTGTCCTCTATGTGATCTGCAAGAGGAAATGGATCGAGACCACCTTCAAATATGCCTGGCCACTTCTAATGCCCCATCCATCAGTGAAAAATATTGGAGAGCAAGAGGATTGATGACTTCATTGTCAGAAATCCAGCATTAGCTAAAAACAACAACATTTAGAAAGAAAAGAAAACCATTATTATGTCATGAAAAGAACTGAGTATGATGAGCTTTCAGTTGAAGTTATTGTATAGAACATGCCTTTGCAATAACAAGGAATGAGAGGATTTGATGTAATAACTCTTGGTACAGTAAAGAACTTTATTTCAACAGGTGAACCCGTGAAATAATATTTACCTGTTGTGGAAATATTCAAGGCCACTGAAAGTAGAGGCAGAGGAGGTAAAGACAGGCTGAAACTAAAAACATCAAGGAAATGTGACAATAAAACCCTTCAAATGATAAACCATTCTTTAGTGACAAGCGAAGCTTACCAACAAAGAAGAAAGAGAGGTGAGTGAGTAAGGTTTAAGGGCCTATTGACAACTACGTCATTAGGGTTCGGAGTCAACAGATAAAAACAGGGAAACTCACCATCCCTTAGGAAGCACTGTTAAAAAGGGTAAGTTAAAACAGATAAATGGTAAAATAATTAAAACTTTAAACTGATCATAAAACAGTAAGTTGTTAAAATGTTAAGAATAAAAACGTAAAACATCCTAAGTGTCCAAACAAGTTACGAAATAAAATATAAGTTAAACTTGCTTACCAAAGTTAATTTGGGCAACAAACCACAGCACTGTATTGATAGCTACTGCAGAGTAAAACCTAGGACCAAGGGACTAGCGCTCAGGAGCATATTGCAGACGATCAAGAAGGATATGTGCTACAGAGTTGAATGGAGCACATAGTACAGACAGGTGCTGGGTCATTGCAAAAGGTGCCAATGGGTAGCTCATGTGTGCCCTATCCTCAAGCGGGTTAGCATCACCTCTTGCTGCCTAGAATCCCTGCAAGAGGTCAGCCAGGATTGTACAGTGTTCTTGATTGTCTGCAATTGAGTGACAGCTAGCACTTCCCAAGACTGCTACCTGACAGCAAATAGACGGCGATGGAAGTAACGCTGCACATCTACATAAGGCAGCATACGGGTGGAAAACTCTGGGAGGTGGCTGCATCTGCCTCCTCATTGCTGGAAATATCCACATGACCTGGGGTCCATGTGAAATCAAACTGGTATCCTTAAGAGAGCAATTGTGAGATAAGTGTCTGAATCTTAGAGGAGAACCTAGCTGACATGCAGTCTCAAGGTGACCAAGAGTTTAAGTTCATACAAATATATCAGAACCACTAAACCCAATTTGTGTCACTGCGACTGATTGGTAGCAAGAGAGCTGAAGTAGTTGCCTTTTAACTAACTGATATTAACAAGTTATTTCCATACTAGCTGAAACTAGAAGTTCTTCATGGGAAACCATGTTATAACCAGACAGAGTTCAGTTGCAAGAATCAACCAGGATGTAGAAAATGTGTTAGCTCCATGGATGTGATTAAAATTTAATCACTTTGTGCATGGTCTTCACTTTGTGCTATTTATGAAAAATAGAGCCCTTTACTCAGGGATCAAATAGTGACCATGCAAACTCACATCAGAACTGAACCAAGAGTTGATCTGAGCACATCCTCTTTGTCACCTGAAGAGGACGAACTTTATTATTTATTATTATTACTATTATTATATTAATAATATTATTAATATTATTATTATTATTATTATTATTATTATTATTATTATTATTATTATTATTATGATCATAATAACAATATTAAATAAAGAAATAAGAATAACAACTGGAATGCCACAGATAGAGACAAAATGGAATCTGAATTTCAAAATCTAAACTCCAGAATGGAGAAGATGGAAAGCAAAGTAACAAAAGTGAACTCCATGATGGAACAAATGAAGATGGAAATGAAGGGCATAAAGGAAGAAGCAAAGATGGAAATGGATTCCAGGATGGAAAAGTTGCACACAGAATGAGATGAAAATGGAACTAAGAACTAAAATCAATGAGCAACTCGCTGGTGTAAAGAGAGACATGGAAGAGTTCAGCGGAAGGGTGAAAGATCTTGACAAATGCATAAACACCTGGAAGGCATAATTGACAGCAGCATAAAGGAACTGAACGACACAATGGAACAAATGTTTGGTGATAAACTCAAGAACTGAAAGGTTGAGACGCCAGAATGCAACACACATCTGTAACACCCAAGTATGACAGGAAGTCCACTTTTGAAGTCTTACACTAACAATTTACTGTCGTTGACTCTCACAACAGTTGGTCAACAGAAGAGGAAGCAGCACAGCTGATAGCCAGCCTCCAGGGACAGGCGGCAGAATTCCTGAATGTGATTCCAATGTCAGTGGCATCCAAAGACATTCAAAAACCTGTTCAGAAACCACCGTCTGACTGCAGCCTATCACAGCCAGCTCAAGTCAAGCCAGCTGCAACAGCCAGAGGAGATGCTGCAAGAGTTTGCCACAGCCATTGAACAACTGGTGACGACATTGGATGACACCTTACCTGTGATGGGGCCCTGGCTGGAGTTGACCTTGGGCAGAGTGTTTTAAATCTGTGGCTGTTTGTCATGAGGATGGCTGAGGAAGTGATACTAGGACCCTTAGGAGCCACGACATGAAAGTCAACATCAGCAGGAGGGTCTTGTGAACACCCACTTAGGGTCGCTCCTCCAAGAAGTGGAAGCAGGAACTAGGCCAAGCTGGGAAGACATTGCACACAACAGTAGCAAGTGTAAGCCCTGCTGAGCCTTATGGGACTCAATGAGGATCAGGGACTGGTGTTGTACTGGATCTGGCCTGATGGGCAGACCCAACGAGAGCAGCTTCTTCGGAGTAAGGTTATAAGTAGAGGGTGGAAGATTGTGCAATAAGCTGCAAGTTTGGGGCACATGGGTTCTACTGTTGCCACTCTTGCATGTACTAATATCTGCAAATATCTGCTGACGTGTGTGCCTATACAACGGCTGTAAGGTATTGGTTACACCCATGGTTGCCAACCCGTACGATAATTTCGATACTGGCGAAATATCATTTTCACTGGTTTGTCACACCAGCGAAATGAAATTAATTACAAATAGCGACACTTTGCCCTCATGGCCTGTTTCAACCCCTCTAAGGCAACCATTTCATATCCTACTAATCCTTCTATCCTTTCTCCTCTTGTTGCCAGTGTGCCCAGAACTGATAATCTCAATGAAGATGGGACTGTTCGGAAAATTGATGATCAATGGAGAAAACTCGGAATACGTGGCATTCCATATGAAATAAAGAACATGCCTGAACCTGGCAGTTTCTGGAGTGCTGTTAAACACATGTCACCTTGGTGGAAATACTGATTTCAAAGAACTGGCAGAGGTTGCATTATCAGTGATTTCATTGCCCCACAGAAACACTTCTTGTGAAAGAGTTTTTTCCAAATAGGTTTAATAAAAACCAAACTTAGAAAGATTGACGCTAGATACGGACTTATACACTTACTGTACCACTAGGTAAATGGACTTATTCGGTCGCCTCAGCTTACGAAATAATGTGGTGCGTCCGAAAATCTGCAAGTCACTGAGATGTTAAACTTTAAATCAACAACAAATTTGTATAATGCTGCAACAGTTGAGGAAGATGATGCACTTTCAGATGAATAGTGCGAGAAACATAAGTACTAAAGCTGTAATGCTGGTTGAGGTTGTCAATCTTGTAAGTGATAACATAAACATCAATATTATCACAGTTTCATAAGTGTTATGCTGTTACATTTATTGTTGTGGCATTTGGTTTATGATGTACAATAATTTTGAATCCAAATCTATAATATTGAGGGGCCGGTACGATAATTTTACTTTTAAAGATTGGCAACCCTGGTTACACCATTCATTCTCCCTGTCCAACTAACCTGTATCGCATGTGAGTGCATGCGGTTCCACATTCTAGTTATAAATCCTGAAGGGGTTCCTCGGGAGAGCATTTTTTTTTCTTCAACATCCTCCAATATGTCATATCGGACAGTGAATGACTGAAATTGGTGAAATGATGCTCAAGTGAGCCCGAGGTCCATAGAGCTTTTAAGCTACCTGACATTCATCTTCTCATGATAAGGGAAAACCTCGGTAAAAACCTTATCCGGATAACTTACCTATGGGAGATTCAAACTCGCAACCTCTTGAACGTGAGGCAGATTCGCTAACCATCACGCCACAGAGGCGGGCTCGGGAGGGCATCTTGGATCCAACCACATGATTGACAAGCTGCAAGGGATGTGCCACTGGTTGGGGCTATGCTGATAGGTGGTGCCACCAATGTCGTGTGTGAGGCAAGTCGCAGCCCGCAGACCAGGAGCCAGGGCTGCTTCCACATTATACTGCTGTATGCAGCCCTGGCTCCTGGTCTGTATACAGCAGTATAATGTGGGAGCACCCTTCAAGCACATCACCATCGACATAGCTGGACCATTCCATCTCCAACAGAGGCAAAAATATCTGCTGGTAGCGATGGACTTCTTCACCAAGTGGCTAGAGGTGTACATGGTCCCTAACCAGGAGGTCAAGACAATCATGGACTGCCTCATGGATGTAGTGCTCTGCCACTTTGGAGTGCTGTTGGAACTAAGCAGCATATAGGGCAGAAACTTTGAGTGCAACCTGCAACTTGGGGTATACAAGATGCACAAAAATGGGCTCTCTACCCACAGTAGGACAACATGGTCAAGCGGTACATTAAAACCCTCAAAGAACATCCGAGAACTGTCGTGACCAACCAACAGGGAGACTGGGATGTCTGGATGCTGCTTTTATTGCAGGACTATTGCTCATCTACTCCTGACACTAACAGGATGATGGTTTGGTCTTAGGCAGAGAGTTGCATCTTCATTGTGACCAAATGTTTGGGAATCCTCCTGGGGCAGGACAGCCAGCAGTCAACTACATGGAAAACGTCGTGGACTGTCTTCATGATGCACACAAGATGCCTGTCAGCACATCCAAATAGCGAGCAATCGGATGAAGACCTGGCATGGCCTTCAAGCCAACAGTCCACGGTTCCAACAGGAGATTTAGTGCAGCTGTATCACCCTAACAAGATAAAGGGATGCTGCCCCAAGCTACAAGAACCATGGCAGGAACCACACGGCATAGTGAAGAGGAACAACGATGTAGATTACCGCATCCAGAGGCTGTCCAGAGGGAAGATGCTGGTGGTACTCTCAGATCGTCTGGCACACTACGATGGTGCTGGTTGGGACGAGAAGCCCTGAGGAAGCAGTGTCGCAGCAGCCATACCTTGAGATAGAGATGAAGTGTCAACTCCTCACATCACTGCCTTGGTAAGTGCCACCACTATGCAACACAAAACAATGTCGGCTCAGAGCAAATGCCAATGCACACATTTCTAGAAGCTTTTGATGTGCAGGTCTTGTTTACAACATAAACCAAGAAAGTTAAGATTCCAAAAAAGTTGCTAGTAATTCAGAGACTATATAAGCAGACTGACCTAGGAGAGGAGGTTTAGTTTTACCGCCAGAGTGAGTTGAGTATACTTGAGCAGCGTTTGTTAGGTTTGTGTCAACAGTTTGAGTTGCAAGGTCACATATGAAATTGTGTATTGTAATTCAGTTAAAGAAGAAATAAAGTGAAATAAAGAACTATCAGGCTTGTCAGTTTTGCAAATCACCACCACCGCCACCACCTGTATTGACTTATAAAAATTTTAAAAAATTATTTTGTTTGACGACGCTGTTAATTGCCGGGATCACATCAGCGTCGCCGATGTGCCGGAATTTTGTCCCACAGGAGTTCTTTTACATCCCAGTAAATGTACTGACATGGAGCTGTTGTTTTTAAGCACACTTAAAAACCATCGGTCTGGGCCAGATTTGAACCTGCAACCTTGAGATCAGTAGGGCAGCATCTAACCAACTGAGCCACCCAGACTGACTATTGACTTATAACTTTGCACTTAGGCACTGAAAATGATATTGCAATTATAATCATTGCGTTTCAGAAGCTGTTGACAAAAAGAGTCACAGAGACAAAGAAAAAAGCAGAGATGATTAGGGCGAGAATTTTACAATAGATGAAATCACGAATATTGATAGTGATGTCTCTACGAAACATTTTAGTCATTCAAGTAGCCATGCAGTTAGTGAGAAAAATAAATGGTCTCAAAAAATGGTCTGTTGGGGTATGGGCACAATTGAGATTGAATGGTCCTGGTATGCACAATGCCAGTGAGTTAGCAGACACCCCTGGAAGAAGTAGAGTCACTGTTCAAAGGCCAATATATTAAATTAAAAGCATGCAATTGTAATGCCATTACTGAAAACACATAAAATAGCTTACTTGGTAAGTTTTGGAAATTCACGAATTGGAACATTGCTTCTTTGGTGAGGAATGTACTAATACTAGTTAGTAAAGAGGATTCTAGGCACAATAATACGCTGAGGTATTTTTAAAATAAATCAGAAAGAGTTCATGTAAAGCTACTTTTAAATACATGGTCTCAAAGAATGGCCCATTAGGCCCTAGGGGGAATTAATACTGGATGGTCCTGGCATGCACAAGGCCAGTGAATTAGTAGACACCTCTGTTTAAAGGTCAGTAAACAAGGAAATCTATCAAGCTTCCTAGTTTGCACCAGCGTGATTTCCAAGTTTCCCTACAGGTGCCACTTGCCCCCTCAACCTCTTCTGGAAATGCACCGCTGCCAGGGTACGACTAACAAACCCCACTGGGTCATAAGCTACAAAGTGCAGCCGAGGGATTGTAATTTATAAGGAGTGAAGTATAGATCATTTCAAAACATGATGGTCCTCAAAGAGGATCCCTTCCCCTGCCACTAGATTGTAACTACTAGCAAAGAATGGACAACCCTCATAAATAGGGCGAGAGGCAATTAGTGATATTAATAAAAGCATGCCATAACTAATGAGCCATTGTTTGTTGCAAAACCGAGTTGTAGGTGGCAGAGAGTCGTAGATTTGGTATTAATAAAAACCTCCCCTCTGTGCTGAGCTATGGTTCTATGGTTGCGAGTCTCTGACTCATGATTCCCACCCTCCTGCATTGGAAATACATTATTGTTGGACGGCAGTAAACATTTGATTCAGCTTGGTATTTTTATGCAGTCTATCCATCAGAAATGAGTGAAGAAAGTAATCAGTTTGCTTCCTGTTTTGTGAACTTATTAACCAGCCATGAAGCGATATTGAGCAAATCTCAGTTTCCTGGGGTCAAGCAGACTATGGCCGAAGTGCAGCAAAAACTAAAAGAAAATCTGAATCTTCACCTAACAGAAGACCAAATAGCAAAGAAAGTAAGACATGAAAAGCCTCCTAAATATGAAGACTGATCTGCGACAGACAGACAAGCCCATTGCCCTGAAGAACTGGGAAAATAAGTTTTTAGATCTTATTTAAGGGTGATCAAATCCATCTATAAGGTAACAATAGTAAAGACAACTTTCAATTCTTCTCCAGTTTATTGACGCTACTAGTAAATCTATTTTTTTTATGAAATAATTCAAGGTTACAAAAATTTCTATCTTTCCCACACCAGACTGGAATCTGAGGTCTCCAACACAGCATAGAAGTATTCTCATTTTTCGATCTCTAGTAAGGGTCTCTCTTGTCTCCACAGTTTCAGGAAGGAAATGCTAAGCAAGTCCCACAAGATTTATTATTTCTCTCTCAAACCTATAAAGCTGTTTATAACTGTAGTCTTTATAATTCTGGCGAATTTTTATAGTAGGTATTTTTCTTTTCTCAGATTGATATTCACTTGCAACTGAGCTATCGCCCTCAAATTTGAGGCACCTACTGAGGTGGCTTAAGAAATCGTAAGCCACAGCTGTTTAAGTTAAGTCACAGTTCCATTTTATTGATACCATGACTAGAGCCGTGACTCTAGGGGTTGAGTTGTTAAAAGTCTCAAGGTCATGCTCAGCTTGAGTCACTGTTTTATTAATATGGAGGTGAGTTATGACTCAGAAGTCACGAATTTTAAGTCATGGCTCACTTTTATTAGTACCACCCAATATAGCCAGTCTTCTGTTTCCTCTATTTCCTGCAAATTCTGTAGCAGTTTAGTTTCATGCTAACCTTTGGAGACTGGTGAATTAGTGCACATGTTATTTTTCTGACCTTGGACACCACCTGAAGCTGAATCTGATGATGTGAATAAACTTCAGCAACCTGAACCTTCCTCACCAAAAACCCAGTGAAAAATAAAAATATTATCATCACTGGGACAGGTACTAGGTTACATAAACAGACAATGAAGAAACATAAGATCTTTCTTATGTAGTGTTTTTGATAGTGGTGGTGTGATAAATAATACCAATTTAAACAAAGACACAGCAGAAGCAACAGGCATTTGTACGTCAACAGTGAAAAATATTGTTTGTATAAAAGATGTTAATAGTTAACATGCACCAAAAAAAAAAAAAAAAAAAGAAATTAACAAAGGGAAATTTCAGTCATACAGAATCGACTTTACTTGACACTTTGTCAAACAACTTTCAATTTCTATTAAGGACGGTAAATCTCCAACAGTAGCATCTCTAGCAGAACCCATGAGGCAGAAGACGAATTTAATTACTCAGCTATCATGCTTTATCATCTTCTGCTAAACAAGGGTTTTCAATGCAAATCAGGCCCCAAAAAAATGAATCAGAGCTGAAGCACCAGAAGGTATCAGTAGCATCTTCAGGCTATTAAGATATTTTAATCTCAAGGATATAGCAGCATCTTCTTGAGGAAACATGATTTGACAGCCATTCTTGTAGAATGAAGAACTGGACCTAACGATTCTACAAACTGTGCTAGACAGTGCCAGACAACAAAGGTGACAGAATTGTCATTGTTCACTATGATGGACATTTTGGCTTTGTCAAAATGACACATAAAACAATGGCTAAAGCTCCTGCAGACTACCATGGCAGTATAAATGCTAACATTCTTAAAACTTGGTTTGAAGAAAGATTATTAAGACACCCTGAAGAATCATCTGTAATTATAATAGACAATGTCCCATAGCACAGCAATGTGTTAAATCCTTAGCCAACCTCATCTTGGAAGACTGACACTACAATTCCGTTCCTTTCCTATTATTCCTATGCATCTTAATGTCACAGAAGGGCACATCCCTCCGACGAAAGAAATAATAAATACATAGTACACAAGTTAGCCTCCATATATGGACATACTGTTTTACGTTTGCCACTGTACCACTGCAGCATCAACCCCATTGATACTGTGTGGTCCAAAATTAAGAGAACAGCCACAGTAAATCTGAGAAAGAAGCCTCTGGAAGATACACTATGATCTATAAGAGGCATACAATCATGTACCTCCTGAAAAATGGAAAAATTACATTCATCACATAATGAAGATAAAAGACAACCACCACTCTATGCAACCATTTTTGACAAGTATGACATCTGTATCGACCGGAGAGCCATCAGAAGAGAGCGATGGGGAGGACTGTTAATATGTTAACGTAAATTCTTATAATTGATTTTAACATATCATTCACTCAATAATATAATTCATATTTAATAACCAACTTAAATATTAACAATGCATGTAATAAAATTCTACTTAATACGAAAATTGTTATTACTGCAGTAAAATTCAATGTAACCAGGCATTTTTATATTTGCAACTTGAAAATCACCCCCAACAGTTAGTGAACCATTGAACAGAAGACCTAGCAACTGCAACAATTGGTTTTAAACTACAAATCATGTAAACCCAAACCTAAAAGTAATGCTACTTTTGCCGTAGTGTGGGGCAGGGTCACCATGTTTGGAAAAGAACAGTAGCTACTGCCGTGCATTCCAGGCTCTCTAAAAGACATCAACCTCAAACACTCCCAAGACTCCAAACATCATTCTGTTTTATCAGCATTTTTGAAAACAACGTTAAGTGAGTTATCAATTTACATAACACAAAATCGTAAATAACATAACTACATGGCTACACTACAATACAAGCAGCATCTACAGGGAAGGATACCCAATCTCTAATACCATAAGTAAAATTTTGTCGCATACCAAGTATTCCTTTCTAAACCACATTAATAATTTAGTCAGGTTTTTGGTGCTTTTTTTCCTCGTTATGAAAAATTTGTGTGGTAACGTTGCTCCAATTATAATGGCGGGTATCAACTGTCGCGGGTACCGCGCAATGCCAAGTGGGCAACCTTGTTGACACAACGCTAAAATTGCGCGAATGTCCAGCATTAATTGGCCTTTTAAATACTCGAAAGTTGTTACACCATTTCCAATTAAATATTCTGACACGTTTTATTCAATTCCAGGCGCTGAAGCAAAACAGCCATTGTGAAGTTTATCAATTACAACAGAAGAGCAAATATTCCTTGGGCGCATTTATAGTAGTAATTGTGATCAATAGATTTATATTATTACTTCTACTCTTATTACATTTGTTTACTGCTTCGCAGTTATTACTTAGTTGTATTACATTCCCTTATTATTTCACGTTTTACCTTACTTATTCTACAGTAACGTGTAACATTTCGCAACAACCACGTTGTTTGTACGTTTCCAGTGAGTTTACATGACACTTAACCTTATATTGCACACTTGTCCAGTGGCGAAGAAAGCCGAAGTGTTGAAGTCACGTGACTAAAATGGCTGGACCTCACGTGATATGCATCACGTGACTATTTAGAAAGTTGAGCGGGAAAGATAAGAAATACGCGCGAATAGTGATATAGTGATATGGAGTGCAATATGGAAGTGATGGAAGTGAGCCAAAATAAATTTATGGAGTGCAATATGGAAGTGACGGAAGTGAGCCAAAATAAATTTAAGGAGTGCAATATGGAAGTGATGGAAGTGAGCCAAAATAAATTTATGTGCTCGGAGTGTGGGAGATGGTATAAACTGAGGCAACATTTGCGGCGCCACGCTTTCACAGCTCACCCGGGAAGAGTGAATGCCATTGCACCTCTCCAAAAAGTTTCATTTAAGTGCAGTCTTTGCAAATTCGAAGCATCATCAGAAAGTACTTTATACGAACACTTGGAAGTGATACACGATAGACGTGTAAAATTGGAAGAACTGGAATTCTCATCATTCGGAGACTTCAAGAGTTGGAAAGAAGTAACTGAGGCGGCAACACGGTCATTCTTTGGGAAAATTCGTTCCAAAATTGCTTCTCAAAGTGTAACATATTATTATGCTTGTCACCGTTCAGGGAATTTTGTCTCCAAAGGCAAAGGTATTAGACATTTAAAACTGCAAGGGAGCAATAAAATTGGTGCAGTATGCCCGGCAAAGATGAGGGTTACTGAAGATCAACAAGGAGTATGCAAAGTCAAATTTGTTTCGACTCATATTGGTCACCAACATGAATTAGGTCATTTGGGACTGACAGAAAAAGAAAGGAACAGTATAGCTGTAGATATTGCTAACAAAATTCCTTTTCAGACTATACTTGATAAAATACGAGACTCAGTATCCGCCTGTAATCTAGAACGGATACATCTGCTAACCAGACAGGATTTGTACAACATTGAGCGATCCTATAATTTGTGCTCCACATCAGTCAGGCATCAAAATGATGGGACCAGTGTTGAGGCTTGGGTGCATGAAATGAACTCAAATGATAAGACTTGTGTGTTATTTTATAAGCCACAAGACACAGTGAACGAGTCCTACCCAGAACTAAAAAGCACAGATTTTGTGTTAATTATAATGACTAGTGCTCAATGTGAAATGTTGAAGAAGTATGGGAATGACTGCATTTGCATTGATGGAACACATGGGATGAATAGCTATGGTTTCGAACTTACAACACTTCTGGTACTGGATGATGTTAGACAAGGGTTTCCATGCGCCTTCCTCATTTCAAATAGAAATGACCGGCAAGTGCTCTCCATATTTTTCCAATGCATAAAGTCAGAAGTTGGAAAACTTTCCCCGAAAGTTTTTATGTCTGATTTAGCAGAATCTTTCTTTAATGCTTGGATTTCAACAATGGAAACCCCTAAAATGAGACTCTATTGTTCATGGCATGTGGACAAGGCATGGAGAAAAAATATTAAGAGCAAAATCCAAGGTCAAGAAAAACAAACAAACGTTTACAAGATTCTTAGAACAGTCCTAGAGGAAAGAGATGAGGCAGCATTTGAAATTATGCTTCATGCCGTACTCAAAATCTTGAACAGTGATCCGGACACGGCTGAGTTTGCCAAATACTTCGAGGAATACTACATGACTAACGTAAAAAGCTGGGCTTACTGCTATAGGCTGCATGCAGGACTTAACACAAACATGCATATAGAGCGAATGCATCACACACTTAAATATATATATTTACACGGAAAGAAGGTGAAACGTCTGGACAAGGCTATAGGTGCACTAATGTCCTTTGTTAAAGACAAGCTATTTGATAGGCTTATTGTGCTTACAAAAGGCAAACTAACCAGCAAAATAAGGAACATTCATAATAGGCACAAATCTAGCTTACAAATAAATAAGGAAATGATCATCAAGGAAGACGGAGGATGGAAAATAGCATCCTCTTCAAAAGTACACGAGATCTACTTTGTACAAGATAATGAAGTTCAATGCACATGCAGATTAATATGTAGTGAATGTAACACCTGCATTCACAGATATTCCTGCACATGTGTTGATTCCAGCATTAAATGGAATATGTGCAAGCACATACATAGTGTATGTCAAATGCAAATTGGCCATAGACTTCCTTTGGAACATGCTCAGGACTCCAATGAACTTGTTACAAATTGTGAGGGTCCTTCAAGTGGAAGTGAACTCCAGCACATACTACATCAAGTAGGTAAAGACAATGTGAAGATACATGAAGAAACAAACAAACAACTTGATAAAATCATAGACTGCTGTAAGGGAGTCTCCACAACAGCGGAACTAGAGGTGCTGAAGAGAGGTGTAACAACAATAACCTCAACTATGGCAGCAGTTTGCAACCAATGTGAGCTGCCAAAACCAGGAGCAATGAGGAAAAGAAAAATAGAGCCACAAAGGCGGCTCTTCAACACTAAAAAACAACGAAGTTCCCACAAGAAGCAGTTTAAAAAACCAGAGGTAGCGGAGACACTGAGCATTGCAGTATCTTTGCTGCAAGAGAACTCCCATGAATAAGTGCTAATGTAAGTTATTTTAAATCATACTATTTACTAAAATTAAAATTGGAGCTAACAGTACCTGAGAGTGACGGTTTAAGTGAGAAAAATATATCTATGTGTAATATTGGTATATTCTATTTGAAAGCACCCCGAGCCAGGCCTCCCAGAGGGGATAAAATCCCTATGCTGGCACCGGGGATCGAACCCGGATCCTCTGCACCAGATGCAAGTGCGCTACCAACTGCACTACAGAGGCGGTTTCCCTGTCAGTTCTGTAAAAGAAATGGGGCAAAATTGTATTCACATATGTATGGGCATCAACTGTTGACTCAAAAAAATTCAGCCTAAAACTGTTTCTCCACTAATGGTGCACCATACACCTGGCGAGCTGACTGAGTTAACACATACGAATCAAACAAATACACATCGTGCAGTAGAAAACAATTACTGAGCTATAATACACTTTGTAACTAAGTACAGGACTAAATAATAAAGTGCACTGGTAGTAATACAGCCACACGATATTGTGTCAACTCAATACTGATTGCGAGCAGAGAAAAACAAGTGATGCTCGTGTATATCAGCTGCTGGTGATGCGTTTCTGTGTGCACGGTGGAAAAACAAAGCATACGGTTCACATGTATTTGGATCTCTCTGTAGAACGGGGTGCTGAGAACCATAGCAGTTAGAGAATCCATAAAAAGTCACTCATACTCTATAGTTAAACCAGTTTAGATCAATCAATGTTAACTGTTCTTCACATATGCCATACACAGAACAAAGCTGATAACGAGGGTAATAAGATCATAAACTTGCTACCTAAATACTTTTTACAACCACTGAAATTGATTATAATCCATTTAAAATTGCCTATATTTTAAGTGGAAATAGATAATGACCTAGCCCCTAGGCACACTCATTACTTAGGCTACATAAAATACTGCTGTTCATTGCATTGTATTTTTATTTATTTCTAGGGCATACACAGTGGGAAGCTGGACTTGTGACTGTGGGTGTAAAACTAACAAGCTGTTGCCGTCCAGTACTGTATTTCAGCGCGTACTCGCCACACTTTCTCTTATGGTTATCGTTGCTCTTACTGATGGTGTTGAACAAGCCTATACTTGTTATTTTGTTGTAAACTTATAACAGTGTCAGATTTAGGAGTTATGTATGTTCAATATAAATTATTTTGTGATGTAAACTTACAACAGTGTCAGTATTTAGGAGTTATGTATGTTCAGTATAAATTATTTTGTGATGTAAACTTACAACAGTGTCAGTATTTAGGAGTTATGTATGTTCAATATAAATTATTTTGTGATGTAAACTTATAAAAGTTGGTATTCAGGAGTTATGTATGTTCAATATAAATTATTTTGTGATGTAAACTTACAACAGTGTCAGTATTTAGGAGTTATGTATGTGCAATATAAATTATTTTGTGATGTAAACTTATAAAATGTTGGTATTCAGGAGTTATGTATGTTACATTTTCTTAATTTTCCGACATAAAATGTTAAAACTGTTAATATTCAGAGGAAGTTATATGAGTTAAGAACCCAATTATTTTGTGATGTAACTCAAAAAAGTGTTGGTATTCTGAAGGAGTAATGTGTGTTTAATGTCAATTATTTTTTCAATGTAAATTTATAAAAGTGTGTATTCAGAAGTTTAGGACTTGTAAATTACCTATGTAAAACTAGGAAAATAAAGTGTTGTTTATTAAATGGGGAAAAAGTTGTTCATACTTTCTTCATAAAGTAAAAATATACAGCGCAACCATTTTGCAAAGAATAAATTATTTATGAGCAGCTGTGATAACTTTCAATAGCTAGTGTACAATAACGGGAGTAATTCCGGGATTACAATGAATGAAACGTAATACAATTTCTAGTTTAGCGACATTTCTTACTTCACCATCTTGGCAGTTTGCAAACTGATGGCATCAACATTCAAGAATATATTACAATACGCTAAATACTCTACTTGCTCTGGTAAACTGAACAGATAGCAATGATGGCATGTTATCTTTAATATTCCAGGTATTGAGAAATCTTTATTTTATTATGCAGTGATTGCTTGCCTATAAATCAACTTGGTGTGACTGACCATTATGTGATGTTAGCTACATAAACCTATGTGTCTGTTTTAAGTATACAATTTGGCAATGCATCATTTGTTACTTCGACCATTATGTGATGTTAGCTACATAAACCTATGTGTCTGTTTGTTTTAAGTATACAATTTGGCAATCCATCATTTGTTACTTCCTACACCAGCAACAATTCTTCTGAAGTGAGAGGGATGAGGTAAACTAGGGTCACCACTTTAAGCAGCAGGATAAGTAAAAAAAACAGTGCATGAACATATAAGTGAATCACAAGGGTATATTTTTGTTTCATTAACAGAAGCTGTACACACATGTTTATCTTCTTCCTGTTACACAGTGGGTTTTACTCTGCATTTCATGTGCAATATACTCTACCTGATCACATACTAATAGTTTATACTGACTTAAATGACTCACCAGATTTTCAAATTAAGTCCAATCATTACTGAGATTGAAAGACACTTGTTATACACACACCTTTTTAAAACACTTTAACTTCTAAAGAAACTAACACTTTGAAACCTACAATGTGCTCAAGCACTGCCATAAAATCACTTTCATACACAAACAGTAAGCAGTTTTCACTTTCAATCATAACAAATGGAGAAAACACCGTTTTTAAAAGTTCCCGAATGACAAAATCTTCTTGTTTTGACACCATTCTCTGAAAACTACCTCTTCCTGAAGTCTCTGCTATCACCTTTCTCCAGGATCCTTCTGAATTGATGCTAATGCGGTACTTAAATATTTCGGTTGGTTCTCAAGGATAGTTGGTGTGCATCTTCTTTGAGCTAATAACGTTATAATTTGACTTGCAGCCACATACACAACAGCTCTGCGGCTCTGAAACAACAGAAATAGGTCACCTGATTACAGCATTTGTAAGAAATACAGGTTGTTTCAAATCTCAAAAAAATTATAACTTACCTTATTTCATAAAAAATGTAGTAAACAAGCCACAGCTCCTTCAATAACAAACTGACAGCCATATTTCCAGTAAGTAAACCACAAGTAAACTTTCTAAATAGTCACGTGATGCATGTCACGTGACGCCCAGCCATGTTAGTCACGTGACTTCAACACTTCGGCTTTCTTCGCCACTGGACAAGTGTGCAATATAAGGTTAAGTTTACATGACCGCAGCGTTTTTCTGTGGTTTTTCTGTCCTACAGTTGGTGCCACAGCACAGAACACTCTATTAGGAAGAACGGAAACTACGTGTTAAAAATGTGTCAACAAAAAAGCGCTCCAAGTGGGGCAATATTGAACTAAAGTATGAGAAATCGCGCTCCCGAATCCTCACCCTACCGGTAGCTCCTACGGCTGTATTTTTCATACCTGCTTACCTGTCAGCCACAGCTGACTGCTGCTGTTGTAGTGTTTAACGCCCGCTTTTACTACTACGGCACCGCAGGCGGTGACACTGATGATACATGGAATGAAGATGGAGCACCGGTGGAATGAGATGGCGGGGGAAACCGGAGCACCCGGAGAAAACCCGCCCTGACGCAGCCACAGCTGATCATATGCCCTAACGCCATATTGCTATACCATGTCTCAGCCTAGTTCAGTCCTGCTGTAAACAACAAGGCGGAGCTCACTCAACTCGCCACGTGTTAGACGTACAGACACGCACAAAAGTTTTGCAACACTAGCAGTATATATGGCAGCGCTAACTTCTAGACAATAAATAGAGCTGGGTTACACATTAATTTATTAAATCTATGAGTTGGAATATTAAAAGAATCATGCAGTAACATAATGGTTACCTTTAATCGGATTCCTTCCCCTCTGTCCACTATAACTGATTTCTGCCTCGCTTTTGAAACTTCAATCCAATATCTATCAGCAAACGGTGGAGAGTACTTCGTGAAAAATTCGGCTAGTCCGTGTCAGAATTTACCGCATGCAAAATTTTGTTAAGAGTCGGCGGTTCATTTCTGAAAAAATAACCATGAACTTTACTGCATATAGCACTTCTCGTAAAATCGTCGTATTTCTCCACGCGCTGTTTGCATTTACGTGATTTTTCCGGTGTTCTTAAGAGTTCCGGATGCTTGCTGTTCTATTCTAACACTGTGTACACTACTTGCGGAAACACCAAGGAGATCACCAGTTTCTTTCTCAATGTTTTTTATAGACGATTCCGGCTTTCTTTCTTTAAGAAATGCGAAACTATGCACGATCATTCGCCACTCGTCACTTTTTAAAGGTTTGCGCCACTCGCCACTTTTTAAAGGTTTGCCTCGATTGTGTTTCATTTCGGCTGAAGCACCAGCCTGCTCCATGATAAAAAGCTTACTGATTTTAAGTTGCAAATACATTAGTGTCCTTGGACTTGTGAGGTACGCGAGATGTGCAGGAAATACAGTGTTAAATATCAGAAGCAACTCCACACTATTAACAAAAACATCTTAATCAGCATTCAACTCGATACAGACCTCGTTGCGAGAGAGTTGCCTGGTGTAGGAATGCAAAAATATTATATAATAGCAGTGTCCTTTAGTAATTGTTAAGTAAAATGCAGCTTAATTTAACATAATACGTTAATAGTGTGTATAATTTCATCTGTCTTCTGTCTAATCTGTATATAGTATACTATTATGTATATATTCCCCTCAGAAGTCACGAGCCGAGAACACATCTATGTGATACGTGAAGCAGAAAGATAAAATGTGGGGTTCTTTACGTTTATAAGAATCGAAACATTTGAATACTTTTCTGTGTCCGAAATGAGCTCGCGCAGAGTAGTGATCGGAAAACTACTTACGTACAATACTGTACTTAAAGGAGGGGTTTATCGTACGTACGCAAATAAAAGATAACATCCATTATCTTCGCCACACCAATCAACAGCTTAACCGTTTTCCGCCCCAATATCTCTGTCTCTGTCTCTCTTCCCACCCAGATGTTTACAACAGGATGGAACTAGGTTGAGGCATTGACTGGCGCGTCAAGTTTAACACGTGAGCTTCCTTAGTTGTCATTAGTTTTTAAGATTGATGCATATTAAAGCTTACGCAAATTAACCTTTGCTTTAATAAATGCGGCACTCTTAAAAACTGCAATCACAGCTATGGAAGCTCGCGTATTAAACTTTGGGCGTCATTGGAAGCAATATGGCATTAGGACATATGATCAGCTAAGACTGACAAGTAAGCAGCTATAAAAACAGTTTATTTGTTATAACTCCTTTTTATTAAAATTGTCCAATAGTCTGTACATCAATAGCTTTTATGAAATATTAATGAGTTCTGTAATGGTTGCAGGTTCAAATGACTAGTTTTCTTAATAGTAACAACAAAATGTGTCTTTTTCAATTCTGACGCTGCCACTAATTACTCTGCATGGCATAAAGTAAAATATTTCATACTTTAATGAGCTGCCACAAATTTTTTGTGCAAACTTGTAACCAAACATTAGGATGTGGTATTTGACAGGGAAATGGGACCAATTACACATGTTTGACACTTATTTATTCCTTCTAGCATTCCGATAGCATAACACAATTTGACATATTTGCGTAACAAGCACAATTAATAACCTCAGAAAGAGGTTTCTGCATACATTATATACAACACTATTGCTACATATGCGAACACCTGTTTTGTCATTCACTAGATCATTATTAGCCTGGCAACAAATGTCCTCTAACAGTTTCACGTCATTTAACACTTTCACACCATTTCACTATATTCAGCACCAGCACTGGACACCAAAAAGGCACAGCTTGCGAAGTTATACACCCACAATCACAGGAATGCCTATAACTCCAACTTTCCATCATGCATATCCTAGAAATAAACCAAAAGCAATGTAACGAATAGCAACATTTATGTATAGCTAAAGTCTAAGTAATGTAAGTGACCTGGGTAAAGAAGGGCTAGGTCTTTATCCTATTTACATTTAAAATATAGATAATTTTAGAGGATTATAATTAGGCTTAGTAGTCGAGCTACATTCAAGATGAAT
Source organism: Tenodera sinensis (assembly GCA_030765045.1). Taxonomy (NCBI): domain Eukaryota; kingdom Metazoa; phylum Arthropoda; class Insecta; order Mantodea; family Mantidae; genus Tenodera; species Tenodera sinensis. The sequence goes on from CM060964.1 coordinate 154,923,550, forward strand.
CAAGTTATCAGCATTTGTAGTCATGTGACAGAGTGCACAGTGTGCGGAAACAGTTCAGTCTGCTGTTCAGATAAAACGTGCATAACTTCATTCTTTTTGTAGCTCACCTACTAAGTTTAGTTATAAACAATTTCAGCAGTTGTATATATGATTATCTAGCAAGTAATACATTTTCTATCAAAAGTCGCAGGTTTGCAATCTTAACACTCTCGTGACAACTTTAGCCAATATTGTTATAATATCAATATGCTCTATTAAACACATAATTCGGTTAAGGGTTTGGCAAATACCAATTGAGAGTTAGATATCAAGAGTATGATTATCTTGTTTTATAGGCACTCATTAAAATATCAATCATATGTTAATATACTTGTATGTTAATGTACATATAAATTCATTTATGTAAATTTGGTTTGGTTCGGCAAATAACAGAACACTCAACTCTTGAAGGCAATGTCAATGACTGTTCATTGTTTCATATGACAATTCTATATTTGTTGAAACAGGTTATGATGAGCACAATTTCTATTATCCACAGTTTGTTGCATCCGTTTGTATTTTCTGTTGTGGTTGTGTTATTGCTGCATTTGCTTATTAATGTAATTTAAAATATGTGAAGTGGTGATAGGTAAGGGAATTGAAGAATATAAAGAAAGGGTATTTATTAGAAAATGTTTAATGTACAAATACTGGTATGAATTAAGCCTGGTTAACAACCACACGGTAATGGAAACCAGAACGAGAATGCATATTATCCATCAGCATATCGTTAGCAAAGTGGAGGTTCATATTGTGCATTGGAATTCATTTGTTTCTAATGGACCACTAATATATTTTCTAGGTTACATCCCTATTCTCATGCTATTTCATGCATTTATGCACTACTTCGCTATTGCTTGAACGCTCTATACCATTCCTTGACTTCTCGTCTAATCGAATAGGCAGTATACATATTTCACAAAACCTCATCTTAGTCAAAACATCATGTGCCTATTACTTTGCACAACGACCAACGTGTAAATTTTTTTAAAATACACATTTCTTATAATATCCTGCAATTTTAATTACTATTCCACATCTAAGGGAAGGTCAATTATGTATTTTACAACTCGTTCAACAAATGGATACAAGTAACTGCCACATGTGCGCGAAAAGCTATGATAAACGTTTTGGCAAATACACTACCTTCATCCAGTATCACTGGTACAGTAAGAAGCTCTTAAAACTTATTGAAAATAAAGTACCTTCAGATTCTAACTTTAGTTTCCACTGGAGGTTTACACCGCAATGCTGCAAGGAATATATTGTATGCATATCCCACTTTCTGCGTGGCTGAAAATTAAATACAAATGAATACAATTATCAATAAAATACAATGTCAACACTTCCAGTATAACAATAACCTGTTAAAAGCATCTTACACCTAATTGCTACGTATTTCACCAACATTAATAGAATACCAATATTAAACACACATATATTAAGTAGAAATAATGCAAATGTTTTAATTACCTCTCTGTCAAAGATCATTTTGCGACGAAAAACTTATTTTACCAACATGCAACATGGCTCACGTTTCCAGGACAACGTTTGTTTTCGTTACAAAACTTCAAAACTTGAATCAGCATATCAGATTTTTCTTCGGGTCTAGCAGTGCCACCAGCGCCATCTCTTGTTCGGGCAGGAGACTACTACGACTACTGACTCGTGTTTCCAATTCCGCAATCTAAGTGTCACCGGTGTGTGCCACAGTTTATACCAGATGATCAACTGGGCCGATGTCACAAATGGCGCTGATGTCAGATGTTTCGACCGGTTCTTTTCCAAACTAACGATTCCGTCGGTAATGCCACACACCTCTATATCGACTGAGCTGCGCTACGCCACCTCCTCCCCTCCACTTTGCCAGCATCACATGCCGATTTTCTTTCGTAGTCACAATTCCCGCACTCGTGAACAGTTTACGGCACTTTTCGAATATGAACATCTTAGCCTAATACGCGTTACGTGAGCTACGTGGAAGCCATATGCGGTAAAGATTCTTATACACGTAGCTGATGTAACGCGTATTAATAATACGTGAATAATATGTGAAATGTGCTGTAAACAATTCATGAGTGCGCGAGATGTGACTTCGAAAGAAGTTCAATTAATTCCTGAATATAAGATCGGCAAGAAGAAGCCACTTCTAAACTTGACTTTTTTTTCTATGTATGAATAGTTATGTGTCCAATTAATCATAACTTTAGTAAGCCGATGGAGTGTGTCAGAGCACACAAATCGTTGAGCTTATGCAATATATTTTTATTTTCTTTCTGTCAAGAATTTCAAAGCTTACAGAAATTGTAACTACACATTGAGTTAATGGCGGAGGAAAACAGGAAAGGATATCACAAAGTTATGTGTAATGCAATTTTTTACACAGTAAATTAGTAATAATGTTAAAACAAACTTCTGAAAGGTAACCTTAGTGACCAAGAAATAAACAACTAAATAGATTCTAAATGAAAATACACCAACAACTATGTAAAAAAAAACCAGCACTATTTCAAAAAGAAAACAAAGAAGTAATGTTAATGCCTATGTTTAATGAGATTTTGAAAAGCTATTACACTTTGATATATACATTATTTTCTGCACAAGTTTACCAAAGAATGTATTAAAAGAAAGACCTGAAATTTGAGATTGTCTCATATGGCGTTATTTAAACGTTTAAAATTAGTATATGAGACAGTGTCAGCAATCAAGCAATATGCAAAATATACACAATACATATAACACTATCCAAGGTAGATGTTGCCAAATCCAATTATGCTCTTCTGAAACAAACAACAGGAAACAGTGCAAATAATTCATCAGTATTTCATAACGATATCAAGTCCCATCTTAATCAAAATTTAGTTTGGTACAATTTCCTACTCTTAGTGTGTATTCTATAGTACTACTGACACATTTTATATCCTTTGCTATCCTTTTTCCTTGTGGGAGTTGGAATGTCGGAGTAAATCTTATTCTTTTCACAAACCTGATCAGTTCAAAACATATTAAATTCTAGTTTCTAAGCCTGCTTGATACAACACAGATTTGTTTCTATATTGTTGGTGTGACTTGGCCGCACACTGATTGTTTATTTTGTGTATGTGCCCTGGGTGTTTGAATGTGGCTGAGGGCGAGGATTTTCAGCCAAAAAATTTTCTAGCACAGCTTCCTTCAGAAGGGAAGTATCCTGTGTTGTAGATATCAGCACAAAAAAGAGCTCAAGCCTAATTAAGGAGGCATCTGAGCAAAATTAAGCAATCTGTCATTCTCAACATAGTATGGGACGCTGAGAACTATATTAGTTAAAGTGCATCCATAAAAAAACTAGTTTTTTTCTGGTATGTAAAACTATTAAATGATCTCGACCAACAACAGTCAAACAGCTATTATACTTCACATAGTGCAGTGTCAAAAAGTATATTTACATTTAAATGAACATAACCTAACACAATGACAAGCATTCTGAATAAATTAAGCAATTAATGACTGAGTAAGAGTATATCTAAGATCATTAATTACAGTTTTGTGGCTAAAATTCTGTTTCTGGGCCACAAGAAAACTCTGTTTACACCTGTGCTGCAAATATAATTTTAATGCAACACAGTTATTGTAACAACAGCTCTATGAATATTGAAAAGAAAACTGTTTTCATTAGTCCAATTATATTTCAACATGTTTGTATGAATGGCTAAACCGAATGACATTTGGTTTTTTCAGGATACTATAATTTAGCTGGTCCATCACTAACTATAAAATATCCTGATACTTTTAACACATTGTCTGTTCTTTCTCAGCAACTATTGTATGTTCATTGCTCAGCAACACAGATCAAAACTTCTCTAATTTTGTAAATGCAACATTGTAGTATCACTTATTTACCATAAACTTGTTTCTTTATTTCAATATTTTTACTTATGCTGATGTCCACGTTCTAACATTTTGGTCCAAAGCATTGCATACAACTACAGACCATTGTAGGACATCGAGAGTTGGATACAATTTTGTTGCATACAATTTCTATCCTATTTTTTGTATCCAATCTGTTTGTATACAATGTGATATAGTTGCATCTAATTTTTTCATCAAACAACTTGAAAATAGTCAAATCAGCGTCAGTAACAAAGCAATATGGCAGACTGCGCAAGCAACATGTAGTCAGCTCTTTTATACGTATGGCTCATGGTTCTTTTAATGTGATGGGTGTTTTAATAAAACATTTTAAACCTTTTCTGCAAGATTCAATAACAATTTTTCATGACCATTAACATATATTACTAAGGTGGCCATTACATAGATAGATTTCATAAATAATAAGAAACCCAGTTAACAGTACGTTCAAATTTTACATTATGAAATGAGTTCAAATCTCCTGTCGATGTATACTAAGATTAAAACCATTACAATTGTACCTTATCTCTTTCGCACAGTAATAGTTTGTCTCATATTTGTGTCCTGGTGTGTAATTTGCCTTCTACAGGATGTAAAAGTTGAGAAATAAAGCTTCGCCAATTTGTAGAAAACTGCCATAATTTTCCAATTCCTCTAACCTCAATTCGTTCTGTAGCAGACCCAATATACCCTAGCCTGTGTCCTGTTCTCATGACCGTGCCCACCATCTTTTACTTGTAATACATATTTTCTTCCTACATAGACTTGTGGAAATATATCCCAAACCTATACTTAATATAGTAATCGCTAAATTAATATTTGCTTCTTGCATGTTTATTTTTCACACTTGCTACGTGAACTGTCATTTGTGTTGGACCAAAATTCATCAGTGTGACAGACACTGTTTCTTTGGTGTACAATTCCATTGGATACAAAAAGTTTGGACCGTGGGACCCCCGCTTTAATCTCATATCAATGGTTTTTCAAAGAAATGATACCATGAGCTATGTACCAGTAACATCACAACAATATTAAGATAGTGCAGACTGAAACATTGCTACAACTTATGAAGTATGAATACCAGACATTTTACCACATCTTTCTTTACTGAAGTTTGAAATTTAAATGATTTCCTTGATAAAACGGCAATATTATTTTACAAAGAACTATCTTAGCATGTGATCCTAGACCATATCATAATGCTGTACCCACAATATTCAGATTTAATGCACTAATCTCTCACAGTAATAAAATTAGAGAAAAGATAATTTACTAAAGATGTAGCAATGAGTCTACCATTGAGTTATTGCAGCAAAGTGGAAAATGTATTAAATATAACTTACTTCAAATGATAAATGAAGGAAATCTGTGCCATAGTCCTGAAGATGCACTCCTGGAGATGTCGAGCACTGCAGTAGTTCATTTTGTAATATGCACAGTTCTGAAATTCAAAGAACGCAAAAGTGAATTTAATATTAAAATGGGAAAGCAAAGACTTCCAATTCCAGTCTTCTAACAACTACATGCCTAAATAGGTTTCCGAGTGGACTTTTCTTGCTGACTCATAGTTCATGAACTATCAAGTTACCGTTACTTATTATTAATGTTATCATTCTAAGCAGAGTAGATTCGAACTACAGTTGATTTGCAAAAAGCAATATTAGTCAATTCCATACCAACACAGTTCTATATTGAAAATAAGTAATGCAGATGCATTACAATTCAGGTTATGTCAGGGTATTTAACATTTATGTATTTAATACATGCATCATACTTACCAACGACCTTTTGACAATAGATTCATTTCCTCTTGCTACCCATAAGCTCTAGCACATATTTAAAATCTTGCGAGTTTTACAAATACAAGAATATTCTTCCAGATTTATTTTCGCTTCGCTGCCGTTAATATCACAAAACGTTAACCATATTTCAAATTAGTGTTGCCAACCATAATTCAATAAAACAAGCTAAGCCGGCTTGCCAAAAAGGCTAGATTATATTTTAATACCTTAATGAACATTAGAAAACTACAGTATTAAAAAATACGCATGGATCACCTAGCAAAAATAAACGTGGTCTTCGTCATCCCCCTCTGCCTCATTTTTACTGCTGCAGCTGGGATTTCCCTTAGGTTCATGCATGTGTGCAGGATTTGTACCAACAAGCTTCAATATTTCGTCTGGGACTTCGCATGAAAAATCCGATGGGTTGAGGTCACATGACTTTCTCTACTCTTGTACTAACCATTCTTACAAACTCTTATTCCTATATCTTCTTCGTGTTAAGATAAACATTCGTACAAATTATCTTATTGCTTATTTCTTTGTAGGTGGAAGGAGAATATTAGAATACAGTAGGCTTTGAGCGATTGTCAAATCTTTTAAAGCTTCCGTTCTCTTTGCAGGGTTATAATCTTCGCAAAAGTTAAAGGCATATGGAGGCGGGCCGTACTGCAAACTCCAGCGGATCCCAAGCTTGCCCCTCCCACTAACGCTGCCAAATATAGTATACGCATCTCACGCGCCTTATGTATAGGTTGCGCGTTCGTTCTTGACGAATGACCTTGAGCAGAAATCCAATGAGTGAGCCTACCCTTAATAAACAGGTCAGCAAATGTTTATGCTACGATAACAGACACCTCTGTTTTCCTCTGTCACGTGTGTGTATACAGTCGACTGCAGAAGTTTTGTGCTGTACGGATGTATGTATGCATGCAACGAAAATAGCAATTCAGACGAGGGAGAGATGTCGGGAATAGAATAAATGCAAGAAAGTTAAGTGGAAACAGTTATAGAGGTATAGTGTATAATACGTGTGGCTGATATTACTGCAAGTGTCATAAATTGATTTGTAGTGTTGTACTACTTCAGCTCAGAAGCATGCGCGTCATCTCACTGCAGACTGTACCTCCTCTCTCTCGTTCCCGCAAAAGCTGAGTAGAGACTCGCATTCAACCTTTCATATAAAATTTTCATTCGTCAAGAAGTAACGCGCGACCTATACAGAACATGGACGTCGCGAAAGGGGGACAAGGGGGGGCCGCGGCCCCCCTTGGAAAAGAATAAATGTAATGTGCAATCAATTACTGTTAGACTATTGCTTTAATTTTGAGGTAAAGTACACTTTTTATTTAGCATAAATTAACATGCTTACCCGTAACAAATACTATAACTCAATTTTTACATTTTTGACAACAGAATAATGAATTAATTGCAAACTTCCAACATGTGGCCCCTCCCTGAAAAAAAGTCTGCCGACGCTCATGGTACAGAACTGAAGAATATAAAGAAAGGGGTAACACCACTTCACATATTTTAAATTATATTAATAAGCAAATTTTTAAACATTGAACAGCCATTGACATTGTCAATGTTTCATATGACAATTCTGTATTTGTTGAAATAGGTTATGATGAGCACGATTTCTATTATCCACAGTTTGTTGCATCCGTATTTCCGTTTGTATTTTCTGATGTGGTAGTGTTATTGCTGAATTTTTAATGTACAAATACTGGTATAAATTAAGCCTGGTTAACAACCACACGGTAATGGAAACCAGAACGAGAATGCATATTATCCATCAGCATATCGTTAGCAAAGTGGAGGTTCATATTGTGCATTGGAATTCATTTGTTTCTAATGAACCGCTAATATATTTTCTAGGTTACATCCCTGTTCTCATGCTATTTCATGCATTTATGCACTACTTCGCTATTGCTTGAACGCGCTATACCATTCCTTGACTTCTCGTCTAATCGAATAGGCAGTATACATATTTCACAAAACCTCATCTTAGTCAAAACATCATGTGCTTATTACTTTGCACAACAACCAATGTGTAATTCTTTTAAAATACACATTTCTTATAATATCCTGCAATTTTGATTACTATTCCACATCTAAGGGAAGGTCAATTATGTATTTTACAACTTGTGCAACAAATGGATGCAAGTAACTGCCACATGTGCGAGAAAAGCTATGATAAACGTTTTAGGAAATACACTACCTTCATCCAATATCACTGGTACAGTAAGCAGCTCTTAAAACTTATTGAAAATAAATAACGTTCCTTCAGATTCTAACTTTAGTTTCCATTGGAGATTTACACCGCAATGCTGCAAGGAATATATCGTATGCATATCCCACTTTCTGCGTGGCTGAAAATTAAATAAAAATGAATACAATTATCAATAAAATACAATATGTCAACACTTCCGCTAACAATAACCTGTTAAAAGCATTTTACACCTAATTGCTACGTATTTCACCAATATTAATAGAAAATACCAATATTAAACGCACATACATTAAGTAAAAATAATGCAAATGTTTAATTACCTCTCTGTCCAAGATAATTTTGCCACGAAAAACTTATTTTACCAACTGACGATATGGCTAAGGCTTCCAGAACGTTCGTTTCGTTACAAAACTTGAATCAGCCAATCAGATTTTTCTTCGGGTCTAGCAGTGCCACCAGCGCTATCTCTTGTTCGGGCAGGAGACTACTACGACTACTGACTCGTGTTTCCAATTCCCAAATCTAAGTGTGACCGGTGTGTGTCGCATCACCAACTTACACTCCATTAAATTACGAAACTAGGTCTGTAATTTATGTAGATTTGGGATTGACTCAGTTCGGTCATTCGGTAATTCCTTTTATTGTATGATTTATTCCTTCGTTTTATTGTTTTATTCAGAATTTTATATAAATTGTTTCATAGTGCTTGTTGTTGTAGTGTTTAACGCCCACTTTTACTACTACGGCACCGCAGGTGGTGACACTGATGACACATGGAATGAAGATGGAGCACCGGTGGAATGAGATGGCGGGGGAAACCGGAGCACCCGGAGAAAACCCGCCCTGACGCCGCTTCGTCCACCACGAATACCACATGCGGGTCCCTGGGATCAAACCCGGGCCGCCTAGGTGGTAGGCGAGCGCGCTAACCGCTCGGCGTTTTATAGTGCGATACTCCCATACTAACGAATATTGGCATCACTGATACCTCCATTGACAACCGGTAAAAAGAGACGTGCAGCGCTCGAAATGTTTGGTTCTCCTCGGAATTTTTTGGAAGTTCGATGCAGAACTGGAAGTGGATAGTCCAGTCTGACTGTTGTTGTTGGTTTATTTAGCGACGCTACATCCAGTGGAGTCTGGATTTCCGCGTCTGCTGTCCTTGATGATGTAAAGATGTAGATGTACCATGAGATGTAATTTGAATATATGTTCTTATTATGCTGTTAGTATTATAGCTTCATTTTACATTTGCTGAGGAAACGGAGAAGAAGTGGTGCTATATGACGTATGTTCCAGTTTAAAAGCGATGAAATATTCCAAGGACCGTGTCCAATAAGTGCACATATGTGTGAGTATAGAGATGTCGAATGTTGGTAATTTCTAGGGCATTGAAAGAATATTTGATCTGCATCGCCAAACTGACCACACTCACAGCAAACTGTATCGCGTTTTCCGATCATTAATAAATAAACCGGGGTGGGTGCTAAGCCTAATTCCAATTTTGTTGCCAGAGATATAGCGTCTTTATCTATATTTCCCACTGAAAACCATGGTGTTTTAGGTGTTCTGGGTAGATGGAAGTAAGTATCGGTATGATGAGTAATATGTTGTCGGACGTCCTGGATGTGTTTTCCTGGCGATGGATTTGGGGGAGAATTATTGGCGGCTGATATGGCCAGTTTATCTACGTATTCATTACCTATTATATTGGAATGACCAGGTATCCATATCATATGTGTCATATTATGTCGTTGGTCTAATGAATCTAGTTCGTGGAAACATAATATTTCCCACCAATCAAGAGAAGGTTTTATTTGTAATCTATTAAGAGTTTGTATAGCACTGTATGAGTCGATACAGAGTAGGATTGTGGAATGATGTATATGGCGTAAAGAATATAGAGCTTGGTATATTGCGTATATTTCTGTTGAATAGTTAGAAAAATAACGTGGAAGAGAGAACAAGTCTCTGGTCTCCGTGGTTTGGTTGAAATATGCAGCTCCTGCCCCATGATCCGATAGTGATCCATCAGGATATATAATCTGGGGGGGGGGGGGTGTTTGTAAAGATTGAGAAAACTGGTCTAGGAAGTATGCAAACTGTTTAGGGGTAGTAACATCGTGTTTTTTCCAGTTAGACAGAATAAACTTGGTTTTAGGGATCAGCTGAACATATTTGAGATAATATAAGGGAGGTCTCCTATGGGACATCCCCCCCCCGGACTGATTTGAATGCTTTAAATACTTTTAAATATATCGGTGTCTGCTTCCGTGACCCTGTTTTGCACTGTAAACGTAGATTGAGGCCTAGTGGTAATTTAGAGAACAGCGGTGTCTCTGTGAAAAGAAAGAGTTTCACTATAAAAGGAATAGTAAGGGCTATCTGCCGTTCGGCGAAATTTTGTAGCACTATTTCGGCGAAAACTTTTTGAGTAGCCGGTTTACCGCCGATCCCTAGAATGAGTTTACCAATTTGATAAAGTATAGATGTAATTTTATTTTGTAATCCAACCGGATATGCATTAATAGTGATGGCTCCATAATCTTGTTTCGATTGGCATAGGAATTTGAATATGATATAGAGGTATCGTGGGTGGGCTCCCCAATGTCCACCTTGTATGTATTTATGTATGGGAAGAGTTGATCTAAGGGTGGTGTGAAGATATACATCATGATTTTTCCAGGATAGTTTATGGTCAAAATATAAGCCTAGGAATTTGGTTGACTGCATGAAAGGTATAGGATGGCCGTTAATATGTAGCGGTGATTGTAAAATTGGTGCGCCGCGTTTAAAGAAAATAGAATGACTTTTACTAACATTGAGTTGTAACCCTATTCTTATGAGGGTTTGCACTAACAATTCTAAGTCATGTTGTAACTTATGTGTCGATAAACGGATTTCCTGAATCGTTGCCGGAGAGTAAAGGAGGATATCATCAACAAAAAGGAGCAGTTGACTCTGTTTAAAAGGAAGAGTACTAAGTTCCTGAATATATATAATAATTAGTAGCGGGCTTAGAGGAGTACCCTGGGGTAATCCTTGAGAGCTGTAGCGAATTTGGGTGTAGGAGTAGTGTGGAGTTAGTTATATTTTACGGTCAGTAAACAGGTGGTAAATAAGTCGGACTATAGGTGCTGGAATGGAAAGTTTCTTAAAACTAGGGATGAGGATGTCCAACTGTACGGAATCGTATGCGTGGGAAATGTCTAAGAAGTGGTCTAGAAGTCCTCGTTTGTGAGTCCAATTGACGTGTGTCATGCGTTATTTGAAGTAGGTTGTGATGTGTGGAGTTTTCTGAATCCGTGTTGTCCTTTGGGCCAGAAACCGTATCGTTCCATATAAAACGCGATGCGGGTTTTTATAATTTGTTCAAATAGTTTCCTTAGTGTGTTGGCTAGGACAATCGGTCTAAGGTGAGTTGCGGCCCTTCCTGTTTTATTTGGTTTCAGAAGTGGGATAATGTAGAAGTGTTGCCATGAATCTGGTATGTGACCCGTGTAAAGAATGTATGAATACGCATGTGTAATCCAAAGATTTAAGGTATGTGGAAAGTGTTTGATCATTTCGTATGTTATTCTATCTGGTCCTGAAGCGGTGGATTTATGATGGTAATGGAGTGCATTAGATAGTTCGTGTGTTGAAATGGGTGACATGAGTGCTAGTTCACCCTCAAATAAAGGCTCTCCAGGGTCGTGGAATTCAGAAAGGGAGGGTTGTTACGTACCGATTCTGGAGTGTGTTGTTCTAGAAATTGTTGTTGAAGATGTGTGTCCATGACTATGGGATTAGTAGGGTGTCCGGTATTTCATGTAAACCAACGTAATTTACGCCACATTGTGGAGGTAGTAATTGTTGGCGACAATTCCGTACAGAATTTTCGCCAACCTTCGCGTTTAAAGTAACGGATGATGCATCGAGTGGATGCGAATTGTGCTTTTAAGACTATAAATTGGTTACGGGTTGGTGTTTGACGGTATTGGCTTAAAGCTAATCTACGTTTAGCAACGGCTTCTGAACATTCCGGAGACCACCAAATGGGTTTGTACCTAGTTGTAGCGGAAGATTGTGTCCGGGTTGGAGATATATGTGATAGTACCGTCGCTACAACGTAAGACACGTGATCCATAGGATGTTGTGTTGTGTATGATTTGTTAGATGTTAACGAAGTTGTTGTTAGCATGTTCGTAAAATCATTCCAATCCAGTATCTGTTGACGAGGGATGGTAGGTCGACGTGCATCTAAAGTAGGTGGTTTGTCTATGTTTATAAACATGGGAAAGTGATCACTTCCCATAGAATCAAGTCTTACTCTCCAATGGGTATTTTGCCATAGCGATGATATCAGTGAAAGATCTGGATATGAGGGACGTTGATGAGCAGGACCAAATCGGGTTGGTGAGTCGTGATTAAGCAAAAGGAAATGTTGATCTATTAGCTGATGAAGGAGGGAAAAATTATGTTGGGAACAATGGATTTGGTTCGGGGTAAGGCCGAGCTTAAAATCGCCACAGATTATGGTGTCTTTGTTCGGGATGAAGGGTAGATGATTTATCCAGAAAGTTCGAGATATATAATGTTGTGGTGCATTGTAGATTGCTATTAGTTGCAGACTAGGAAGTTGAAGCAATATGGCCTGAAATTGCTCGTCGAAACTGTTGATTGTTTGAAAAGAGGACACCAACAAAGAAGGGTGAATAAGAACCATGATTCCTCCTCCTCCCCCCTGCAAGCGATCCTGTCGGATAACCTGGAATGGACGATATCAAAATGTTTGTTGAGGGGTTACCCATGTTTCTTAAATCACTATTATGTCTTTGTTATATCGCTCTAAGAAATGTTGTAGATCGTGTAATTTGGGCTTAATGGATCGGGCGTTCCATTGAACTATTGTGAAAGGAGCCATGCTGTGAGTGTGATCAATCTAGTTAGCTCTGATTGAGGATATCAGTTTGCATAGAAATTGACTCAAGGCCTCGCTCGGAATGGGTTCATTTTTTTCTGGTGAGTTTTCCCATTTCTTCTAGATAATTGAAGAATAGTTGACTGTCCACTTTTTGGGTGGACAAAGCAGGAAGGGAGGGTTTAAGAGGAAGTGTCTCGGAAGATGTTTCCTGGCGCTCTTGGGTTTGGTGATATATGGGCGTATGTGATTCACTGGTACTATTTCTCCCCGTAAAGTAGAAGGGTTGATTGGAAGGAATTTGCAAATGTGGTTTAGTGGTATTCGATTTGATGCGTTTGTGTTGTGGAGGTGTCTGGGGTTTCTCGAAGATTTTGTGTTTATAAGGTCTTGTAACGGTATTACGAATTATGATGGGTTTATCTGGGATGAATTGATTCGTTTTGGTAGAATCGGGGTTTGTGTTGTGTGGATCTGTATGGCTATGTAATTTACTAGCGTATGACTGGTCCCCACGAATTAGCTGTATAGCTTCGTATCTAGATATACGTAAAGATGATATTTTATCCGTGATCGCTTGTTCGCGCAGAAAAACTGGGCAATGTTTGTCGTTAGCACGGTGTGGAAGTGTGCAATTATTGCATTTCAAGATGTCGCTATCACAATCTGAGGTGATATGGTTGTCTGCACAACGCATACATGTGGTATTGCCACCACATGTTTTGGTAGAATGACCGAATTTGGTGCACTTAAAGCATTTTAAGACTCTTTATTTGTAAGGTGAAATTGGAAATTGTCTGTAGTATAAGCGAAACTTTCGTGGTAGCAATTGCGATCTAAAGGTTAATAAACGTGTTTTAGTGGGTTCGTAGGTTATTGTCCCATTATCTGATAGCACGCGTCGTTTAAAACGATATACATGTTGGATTGGAAAACCTTCTATAGTTTGTCCATATTTTTGAATTTCTGCTTCTGTGATTTCTGTATCTATGTTATGTATAATTCCTTTTGTGTGAATATAGTGATGTGGTATATATGCCTTGAGCTGGTTTTTCGAAGCAAAGTCTGAATTAAGTAATGCATTCGCGGCAGATGTTGAGGTTAGAAATACTTCTAATCTATTGTTTCCTATTTTTATGATTTTTTTCTACTGCTAGATCTTGGTGATTTTCGAAAATTAGTTTGCCTAATTTAAGTGGATATAGTTGGGCTATGGAACCCACTGAACTAGTTAATACTGCTATAAATGGTGCGGTATCTTGACTATCGTATTGTAAAGTAGGTTTAACTATTTCTGTATTTGATACAATTACGGGGGTGAGATCCATAGTCACTGGAATATTTTTCTCATGTTCGAGACCGTCCGTAAGTGGCAGGGGAGCCGCCCCCACCATAAGGAAATATAAGTTTCACTAGCACTCGCGTGATGACTTGTGTACACAATAGAAATCACAAGGTCTATATTATCAAAATGGCTACGACTCGACTGAACACTTCTCGCTTGGTACACTCTTCGACTATTACCGAACTCCAACGCTGCTGGATTCGGAATGCAGTCGACAGACTGGTTGGTGCCTAATATTATAATCGGTTTGTTCCATTTGTTCCAACAAGCGCTTTTGGGCGCGTTCTGAACGCCTTCCGAACTAATACCAACATTCTCTTGCGCACAAGCGCAATCGAGCACGCTCTCAGAATTGGTTCGAAAGTTTGTGCGGTTGCAACATTACATGAAACATTATTAGCCTGTGATTCTGAATAACCTGAGCACGCACTGTATGCTATACGAGGTTTCCTTCTCTAGTTACCTTGGTTTGTTCCGACACGATGCAAAATCAGAAAATCCTTCGGTAAGCAAGAAGTGATAGAGTGGTTACAGGAAAGGAAAGTGTCTATCGACGAAAGTAGTGTAAAAGCTGAATTAGTGCACCTAGCGCAGGTAATTGCTGACAGGGATGAAATACAGTATGTGATATACGATCTTGCGTCTAAAGCTGGACACCGAGTGCAGAGGTTACCTCCCTATCATAGCAATTTAAATCCGATCGAACTAGTTTGGGCATTTCTGAAAGGTTATGTCTCTAGAAACAATAAAACTTTCAAACTGGCTGAAGTTAAGTAACATTTTAACAATGCAATCGCGAAAGTGACACCTGAAATGTGGCAGGCGGACATCAGGCACATTACAAAAGAGGAGAATAGAATGTGGGAACTCGATTTTGTGTGCGACAGAGTTGTGGACAAGCTTGTCATTAACTTAGAGGATACTTATGACTCCAATGTGTCAGCTATATTATCTTTGGAGGATTCGGATTTGGGTGTTACACCTTTGTCCGAGGAGTGAAATTAACGTAAGTAAAATATACATTTCCGCATGCTTTAAAATCGATCGCTATTTCAGATTGCATTTTCAACTATGATTTTCGCGTAAGGCGCATTTTGTGGATTTAAACATTGTTCAACTGTAAGTGATATGCATCAAGCACGCGTGAGAGGAAAAATCAGCTGCTACAGGCGGGAACTGCGAACTACTTTTGCGCGGATTAATTCAAAGAGCTTGTTTATAGTAAGAGGCACTTTGATTTGGAATGGACAGTAGCTAGCGTAGCTCTGGTTGGCAACCGACAGCAGACAAGGGTTTATGACTGGTTAGTTCAGTTTCATTGCAGCTAGCTAGGCTTTGACGTCATAGAGCAGAGCCTAGTCGAACGCTTACATATCGATATGGAAAGCTTGAATGAGAGATAGCGATACACGCAAGCGTAGTGACCCTACAATAATAATGTCTTTTATAGGCCATAGTACAATAATGCAAACGATATGAAAAGCGCATATATTTAAAATTGTTAACTAACATTAAAAAATGTTAGTAAGAAGTGACTTAAATGCTTTTTTTATTTACGAAAGTGACGCCCATTAACAAAATGGAAATAAACAGGGGAAAATATAAGTTGGCCATTACGCGGATTATATCAGACTTACATAGTTTGTTGGCACAAGCTTGAAAGTTCGTTTGAGACCAGCGGAAACTAAAAGGCAAAGAGTGCGTTATTTTATACGTGTTTCTGTTAAAGTGTTTAGTAAATAAGACAGGTGAATTCATTGAAAATGAATGCGAGTGACTGTGTAATAGACGATATGCAAAATAGACCATTTTTATATATTTATAATGAGCCAAGGGTATGGTACATATCAGTAAAGTATTTAGGATAACAAATACCTCTACTATTTATAACCTGACCATTTTGGAATAAGGATTATTTATTTGAAAGTATAGGATGATTTTTCAGTTCCGTAACCTATCCAGCTGGGGTAATTGTTGTGACCACTGCACGCCACTGGATTATAGTGCTTGAACATCGTTACCACACAACACGTGACGAACCTATTTATCTTCGGAAAATCCTGTTCTGCAACAGAACACATTTTGGTACAACTTTACCTTCTCGTTAAAACGGTAACCCATATTAAGCTATGGAATGAAATTCCAAGAGTGGCTTTACCAGTTGTGAGCACTAAACTCACATAACATCTAAGAGACTAAACTGCCACTGCTCACTGGGATATTTTAACACTTAACGTTACATTTCACATACATCCTTGTCGGCGCAGAAAGCCGAACCGATGGAGCCACGCGACTAACAGGAAATCATGGCTGTCAGTGTGTTTGGCACTTGACTGCTCATGCTGTACGTACACTTAGGCTCATCCCGAAAAGTTAAATGCCGTTGCACCTCTCCTAAAAAACGTTTGCGGAAAAGGTTACTTTAAATAAATGTTATTTCTTAAACTTTAAGGACTTCTACCCCACCTTTAACAGTAATGAAATCGGCGATCTTTACCTTTGGGATATAGTACTATATAGTGCTATATGCAATGGTGTTAACTTGGACATTCTCTCTCTCATTTGGACTTCAAGAGGGTAGGAAACGATCTCTGCTAAAGAAAAATCAAACCGCAACCGGGAATCGAGCCCGGGACCCCTTGCATGGCTACAAGTTTTGTGTAGTAGAATTGTTGCCCATCTCTTATAATGTGGCCATATTTTCTGAAGCTGGAACGGGAAGGTTGGTTACTTCTTTTAATCAGTGGCGTGGCGTGGGTGATTCATAAATGTTGCTTCAGACTTAATCTGGGGAGTGACAGCCGCGAATTCCGAGGGTTTCGAGTTTAATATTTGATAGGTTGTATGTAGTTGTATACATCAAAACAAACACAAATACAAATTATAGCGACATGCCTTATTTAAAATGTATTTACAATTCTCCAATTTACAGTGTCTATTTGCATTTCAATTCAATGCTTCGATTCTTCTCCAAAACAAACCATCAACGACAGAGTTTTCAATTGTTGCTTGCTGTTGCTTTATAAGATTATTAAGCAACCCCTTTTCCACTGATAACAAGGACAGGGATGAAAGTCTATTTTGAGTTTGAGCGTTTCTTAGATAGGTGTGTATTCTGCGGAGCGCTGAAAAAGATTTCTCTGCTGATGCACTGGTGGCAGGAATTGGCAAAATTAATTTATGAAGTCTATACACCTGTGGCAAAGCTTCCTTAAGTCCCGTAACATACAACTCTTGGTGAACTTCGTAGACTGCTTTGTTTCGAAATTCAGGGGAAAAGTACAAGTAACATACAGTAAACTCTCGGTTTAACGGACCTCTGTTCAACGGACTTCGGATTTAACGGACTAAATTTGACGTTGGTTATAAAATAAATTTAAATGCAATTTAGAAGATCTGCGATGATTAAATGTTGGCATTCTGCTGTTTGTTTGGTTGAGAAGGCTAGATCACGCGTCTTCGGCTACATTCGCTAACGTTCGTGTACGCGTCTGGCGCTCAAGAGCTCACATGACTCTGAGCTTCAGTCTGAATTGGACATTTCCAGGTTACTAGATTCTGAGTCATGAAGAGATCGCTGCAAGTGTTCTACAAGAGGTTGAAGATGAAGACGACGACAATGATGATGAATCTTTGAAGTGTGCGACTAAATTATCCGTAATAAGAGACCACATGGATAATGTAATTTCTTACGTGGAAAGATGTTCAGGCCCACAAGTGCTAACCTAATATGAACATTCCTTAATCATAAAGAAGCAATATTCAAGTGGAAAGCAAATGGGTATTGACACTCTTTTCAAACCCACAACTCAACAGGCCAGGACTTCTAACCAAGAGTAAATCATGTAAAGTAAATGGTATGTACCAATAAAACAGTTTCAATTGTTTTTGCTTCATTTTCATTCATTTTGCGATTTAACGGACTTTCAATTTTCCGGACAGCTCCTGGCCCCTTTAGGTCCGCTAAACCGAGAGTTTACTGCAGTTCGTTTCTTAATCGTACTGTGTTGACGTACTGTCCCTAATAAGTAAGAAGAGTCTTGAACACGCTCTGTGGGAAAGTCTTGTCGTATTCCGCGTATGAAGCACTGTCCAATAATGATAGGGACTGTACTTGGTTTACATCCGAGAATCTGTTGGCTATTTGGCCAATTATCGTATCTGGTATCTCATAACATATTCGTCGAAACGACGATGTTGTGTCATTTTCTCCTTTATCCCGTCTCGATCTCTTTGGAGATATTGGTGTTTTGTAGCAATCTTGACCAGATTTTATCCTTGACCAAATTAATTCATCAAAACTTTCACGCAAGTCTTTGATATTGTTTTTGAATTCATTGATATTTTCCTCTGTTATCCTTTATCACGCGCCTTCCTTCTCCAGTCTCTGACTCCCATTGCAGTAAGATCTTCCTAGACACAATCCATCCACCTTGTTCTGCCTTTCCTTCTTCGTGAAAATATTTGCTCCTTTCACATTTTCTTTGGATTCCGCTGATCCTCCATTCTGTCCAAGTGTCCCAATCATTTAAGTCTCTGGGATTTCACAAATATATTAGTATATTTTCCTTCTACTAAATAATTTATTTCCAGATTGTTTTTCACTCTCCAATTCTGTTCACCACAATCTACAGGTTCAAACATTTGCCTGACTATTCTTCTCTCGAAAGATCGCAAAACCGGTTCATTGGGTCCACAGTCAATCGTCATAACCGTGCGGCCAAAGCACGCGTTTTAGAACTGTCCTGTATTTCTGTGGCTGCTCGTCACAGCATTTTATCCATTGCAGTAGCCACATGTTAAGTCTCCAATTTAGGCGTTTTTGGTAACGCTACAATTTACAAATGCTTCCTCAGAAAGACAGCAGACAGGCTTTACTAACTTCCTAACAAGCACTATTTCGATGCCAGTGGATAATACTAGCACATTTCTTTCTGTTTATGATTTATTGGTTACAATCTCTATTTACTTTGAATATGTATAACTTATTAACTTTATGTCGTAGACCATTAGTTTCCTATCTCAAATTGATTGTCTATTAACCCTCTATTACCAGTAAAATTCGTGCGGTGCTATTAATTTACATCCTGTATATACATACAAAATGTATACAGGATAATGGCCTAGCGCTCCTTTACCCAAGGCATTCTCATGTCTTAGACTACTATGCATATATAAACGTTGCTATTCGTTGCATTGTACTTTTGTTTATTTCTAGGGTATACACAATGGAATGTTGGAGTTAAGGTATTCCTATGATTGCGAAAATGATGGGTGTAGAACTAAATAAACTGTGCCTATTCGTGCTGGTGCTTCAAGTCTGAGTACAGAGTGAAATGATAGTAATAGTGTCCAATGACATGAAACTGTTAAGGACAAATTCTGCAGCGTAAATAACGGCCCCGCAGACCCAGTGGTACCCCCCAGATTGTCCTTAATGGTTTTCTTAAAAATAACGTTTATATTCAATTCAACCATGGAAAATCACCAGGAAGAAGCGCTGGAACAGATGCAGTTCACTGATGACATACTGACAACCGAAATGTACCATGAAAGCATTTGCCACTCTTTCTTGCTTATAAGTGTGAAACAAGCTTGCCCCCAAGTGTGATGCTCTCTAAACCATTCACAATCGTGTAGAGAATGTTATTAAAGCAGGGCATTTTGTACTTTACGGTTGTTATATATGCCAAACAAACTCATAGCATGTACAACTAGTAGCTACCTATGCGAAAACGCAGTCGATTAGTCAATAAATTGGATTAATTTTGAATTTGGTCATAAGGAGTAAACATAAACCAATACGGGTTGTTCTAACCGGTTGAAGAGTATTAATGTGTCTGACCGATATCTAGGGTACCACAAATAGAAATTTGCTTAGGTTAATACCTGAGTTACTCAGAATATTGACAGATAAAGGTTTTGTTCCACCTATGCGCATTATGCGTTTAGCGAGTGTATATTGTTTATTCAGGAAAAGTAAACATTGGTGTTGTTAATCAGGGAGTGTTACTTTAATAATTCGCTAGGATGTTTGTTCCAAAAAGAGTTCATCACTAGGTGACTATTTTACTTTCAGCTATTCTATGAGAGTAGATATGTGATATTTTAATCTCTGCAATTTTAAGTTTTATTTCTAAGCAGGGGCCCCAACATTTATTTGCAGGGGCCCCTCAATACCTTAGCTACGCCATTGATTTGTTGCTGATAAAGATAGGTGTAGACATGTGTAGCAATACAGTGTTATATATAATGCAGTACACAGAAGTATCTTTGTAGCGTTATTCGTGTTTGTTACACAAATATGTAAAAGTGTATTGTACTATCTGGACAGTAGAAGGAATAAATAAAAGGTCAAAGGTGTGTAATTCTTCCCGTTTATCTGTCAAATGCCACATTCTACCCTTTGGTAGCAAATTCACACAAAACTTTGAGGCAGTTCTTTAAAGTAGAAACTATTTTACTGTGTGCCACGCAGAGTAATTATTGCAAGCCTCAGAATAGGAGGTTAAATTAAATGTGGTGGTATTATGTATAATGCTACAGAAACATTTGTTGTTGCCATTAAGGGTACTAGTTACTTGAATCTGCCACCATTAGAGAACCCGTTATTTCATAAAGCTATTGATGTACAGACAGTTGGACAATTTCAATAAAACTGAGTTATAAAAATAATCAGCTGTGTTTTTATACCTCCACAGCTGTCAGTCTCAACTGTGTCCTAACACCACATTGTTACCAATGACATGCAAAATTTAATGCGTGAACTTCAATAGTTATGATTAGTTTTAACGTTGCTGGAATTTATAAACAGATAAAAGTTATTTTTCGTGAGTTTTAACAATTTGCAGCAACCTTAAAAACTGTAATCACAATTATGGAAGGTTAAGTAATAAACTTAGCGCGTCATCGATTGCACAATGCAGAGGTGGTTCCTCTGTACGTGCTACTGTGCTGCAGCACGCTAAACAATTTCAGAAATAACCAGGTTTAAATATTTTACAACACTAGTTGTAAACGAGCTTTGATAATGTATAATATGAGTTATTTACTACTATTAGTGTGCTGGACAGACGCAGCGTGCGTCATTCACAGAAGCACGGAAGAGCGTTGCAAGAGTAGCATCACCTCTCCTTTCCCTTTCGCCACCTACTCTGCCTTCACAGTATTTAACACTGTATCGTGCTGCAGTTAGTGATGCACATTCCGCTAGTCACCTTATTTGCATGTGTGCAGTGTGCTATTCTCCTCTCAAGAACTCGTATTAGATGAAACTCACGGAAATTAATTTGGTGGACTCTCTGTTAAAGAATCCTTTCTCTACTAGATCCTTTGAAAAAAAAA
Source organism: Tenodera sinensis (assembly GCA_030765045.1). Lineage (NCBI taxonomy): Eukaryota > Metazoa > Arthropoda > Insecta > Mantodea > Mantidae > Tenodera > Tenodera sinensis. The sequence continues at coordinate 154,945,086 of CM060964.1, forward strand.
TACCTTCACGTTTTAATGCAATACTAATGTTGGAAGACCTACATCTGATATTAGTATTGTTCAAACAACCAAGGGAATTATAGTGACATTTTTTGCGAAATATTCATGCATGTGCTGTTGTGAAATTAGAAATGGCTTTCTCTGGTTTCCTTGCCTGTTGTTCGGAAGTAATGATTCCTGGTCAAAAATTGGTATAAAGGACCTAGGCCATTTAAATGAATATGCAAATAGGCATGTATCGAGTAGGAAATATTTGAGTAAAGTTTTGGATCTCACTATTCTTGGTGCAGTAAAAATTGGTGTACAGCTCAGTTCTGCATATAGCGAGTCTCTTAAACTCAAAGATGAGGAAATCGAAAGAAATGGGTATATTTTATCGAAAATAATAGACTGCATTAAGCTGTGTGGTGCATTTTAATTGGCACTCTAGGAACATGACGAGACAAAATAATCTGGAAGTTCTGGAATATTTTTGGGACTTGCTTACTATACCTTCCCAGCCTTACTTTGAACTGCAACGTAAACAATGTGCAAAATTGTATTCCTCCACGGGCCCCTATTATTGAAAGTAGTATGGCGTGACTTAATAAGTGCGTCATGCTTATACGTTTAAAATAATTCGCTTTTTACCACTTCATAATGGTTTTCCTTGGCGATGCTTTACCTACTCCACGGCAGACGCCATTTTGAACAAATTATGTTTCATTCTTTCACTTCCTTATATGGCTGCGTGCATATGTATATCGTGTCGCACTCAATAATGAATTTGCATATCAATACATCCCATTTATTCGTACTGTAAGATTTTCAAACTATTTGTGCTAATAGTTCTTGTAGTGATTTTAAATTTAATGCTATTTTGTATGTTAGTTAACGGACTATATTTTTTCGCACCTGCGAACATGGAAGTTTTACTGTACGATCAACCAATGAGGTGTTACTCAAACACATGCTGTTGTTTATATTGCAGTTTAAAGTAAGGCCGGTCAAGGTATAGCTAGTGTCGACTGTGCTGTAAAAAATCACATAGAGACAAGTACCGTTGCTAAATGGACTTCCAAAGCAACACATAATGAACTGTTGCAATATATGCTAGACATCGGCCACAACAAAATAAAAGAACTGAAGGAGACAAAATTTGTAACCTTAATGTCAAATGAGACAGCGGATGTGTCAAAGCAGCAGTAGTTGGTTCTATACCAAGTTCAGTCTTAGGTTTGTCCGCGTCAAAACAAACCCATGTGATCAGTGCACCGTGGTACAACACGGTAGCAATGCGTGCAGGGAAGTAGTCCCATCCTAGTAATCTGAGTTATAGAATAAAGTTATCGTTGAATGATATAATATTCTACACAAATACCTGAGAGGTTAATTAACGCTGATGTATACTGATAAACAGAGCTACAAGTCCCAACATGCAACTCGTGTGAATTACCTGATAACCTAGTATTGTTTACAGCTGCAGTTTCTATTTAGAATCATGGCGGACGGTCGCGGTGAATTTGCTCTTGCGTCTTCGTCGACTTATGTAAAGCATAAGACGGGAAAACCATTGACTAGTGGTGAAAAAACAATAGTGTTGAACGTGTATTATAAGTTGTGTGAGAAATATACAACTGTTCCCATCAAAGAAGTAGTAAAATTAACTTCTGAGTTCACCGGTGTTTCCAGTACCAGTATAAACAGTGCTCGTAAAGAAAAAGCTGAAACGGGAAAAGTGGTTACACCCGGGAAAAAACGAAAGCGTGAGAAATACGCCATGCAAGAATGTGACGAGTTTGTTAAAAACGCAATGCGTGTCACAGTGCACAATTTCGTTTTTAAAAATGAGCCGCCACAATTGACAAAGTGCTACAACAGGTGATCTAGACTTGCCTAATTTCAGAAGAACCACCTTTTATAAAATTCTGTGTGAAATAGGGTTCGAATTTGTCAAAGGAGGCCAAAAAATGCTATAATTGATAGAGAAGAAATTATTTTGTGGAGAAGGGACTATTTGAAGACAGTACGTAGGTTTAGAGAAGAAGGACGCAAGTTGTATTATTTAGATGAAACCTGGGTTAATGAGGGCTATACAACATCCAAAGTGTGGGTAGATACAACTGTACAAACAAGGGAGAAAGCATTTCTATCGAGACTGAGCACTGGCCTGAGAAATCCCTCAGCTAAAGGGAAACGACTAATATTATTACACATAGGGAGTGAAGATGGATTTGTGGAAGGCGGCGAGCTACTTTTCGAATCCAAAAAGACTGGAGACTACCACGAAGAAATTACTGGGGAAGTTTTCAAGAAATGGTTCCAAATCATTTTGCCAAAACTGGAACCAAACAGTGTAATAATCATGGACAACGCTCCTTAGCATAGCGTTAAAGCCGAACGTCTACCAAATAGATCGTGGGTAAAAAATGACACCATTGCTTGGATGGAAGCGAAAAATATTCCATATGATGGGAACATGGTAAAGGAAGAACTTTTGCGGTCTGTTCGGGAGGCAAATGTAAGCCTCAAATTTGACAGATATATTGTGGACTCCCTTGCAAAACAGGCTCATCTTATTGTGCAACGGCTGCCTCCATACCATTGCATGTTAAATCCGATTGAAATGGTGTGGAGTCATGTGAAAGGCTACGTTAGGCAACCTAACACAACATTTAAGATAAGAGATTTCAAGGTCCTGACCGAAGCAGCTCTTAATCACGTGACATCAGCCTCCTGGAAAAAGTGTATCGAACACGTAGTGAAAGAAGAGGCGTTGTTCTGGGAGATAGACAGTATAAGTGACACCGTTCTTGGCAATTTAGTTATCAACATTGGAGAGAAAACAGCAGCACAGATGACGATTCTGATCTGGAGGGGATAGAGCCGCTTCCAGAAAGCGAATAGATGTAAGTTACCTGTTATTTTCTTTTTCACTTGATTTTTTAAAGTTAATTATTATAATTATGACATGTGCATCGTTTATTATGTTGTACCTATCAATCTTATTGGCTCTAGTTACATGTTAGTCACTCTTTAAACTCACGGAATAAGGGATCATTTCCTTTCTATTATGTACTGCATGCACTCACCACGTGGTTGTGTTGTGACAGTATTTCTGGCGTGAATGGCGGAAGGACACATTATAACTGTGCACTGGCCACCTGGGTTCAATTTCGCGCGGACCAACCTTAGAATAAATAGATAGTAGTGTATCGTTTCGAGATTGACGGTGACATCTACGAAAGGTTTTAGGCTTTTGGCCTAATGGACAGACTGCCACAGGATTATTCGGGTGTCTGCTTAAAGAGTTAAACAAACGTTTCAAGTCAATACCAAGCAAAATCATTGCACAAACATTTGATGGCGTCACTATCATGAGGGGAATAAAATGATGTGCAATCTAAAATAAGAGAACGTTATCCTCTGGCACGCTATGTACACTGTGATGTTCATCAATTAAATCTCTTAATGGAGAAACCTGCTTCGCTCAACAAATCAATCCAACCTGTCAGGATTTCCTACCTTCTTCTCCCACTCGCTCCAGTGTATGTCAGTTCTCGAAAAAATCTGTGCACTTGGTATTGCTGCCGATTCTACCACTAGATGGAATTTTAGGTCCCGGACAGTTAGTCGTATTTTTTGAAAATAGAGAAGGACTTATTGAATAATTTCTTGAACTTGAGGGTTCATTTTCAAAAGACGTGGGAAGAGGTGCAAGAGGGCTAAGACACAACTTTCAAGACAGCGAATTTCTGTTCCGGTTAATGTCTTTCGCCGTTTAATGCCTCATGTTAATATCCTCTACAGCGAACTTCAGGTAAGGAAAACTGATAGCATTAAAGTTAGCCTTCGGTAGAAAACTTCGTGCAGATGATCGATGGACAGAAAATTTCAAAGAATATTCGAGACATTTTCCAGAGCATATTCTAGACTTTGTTGTAATGACATATTCTATACTAAACAGGAACAAACTAGAATCCGAGCTTTCACTCGTTTATGAAAGCCAGAATTTCATCATGGGAATGGGGCATTGCCATTACTTAAGATACTATATTCAAACAATCTGGTTGAAGCTTTTGATGTAATAAAAAGTCTCCTGAGGGTTATCGTCGCGCACCCTATGGCTAACAGCATAACCGGAGCGTTGCTTCTCTTCACTAAAGAGGATCAAGTGCTTCCTAAGGAACACAATGAAGCAAGACCGACTCGTAGGACTCGCCATGCTCTCAGTAGAAAATAACCTAGTTTCGAGCATCAAAGACTTGAACACTAAGGCTCTTAACATGTTTGTCGGCATGAAAAAATTGCAGAACAGAAACATTCATATTATCACTACATGGGCATACAAAAAACTATCCTTTAATCCATGAGCAGACACTGGCACTGTGCATTAGGACATATAGTTTTCTTCAAAACATGATGCCTCTGCCAATGACGGCATTACTTTGAGGTATGGGTTTTACAAGATTTGCGGTTTAAGAAAATAAAGGAACCATGCCTCTCGGCCTGTTGTTTGAGGATTCCCTTTTGTAGGCTAATGGTTACAATCCAACGGGAAAAGGGAGCTGTTCCCTTTGAAATTTGTTATGTTTTGGCAAGGACTATATAATCAAACGAGGCTGACATAAATGCAGATATGAAAAATCAACTGTACGAGCTACCGGCAACGTGAGCATTTGAGAGAGCGCTTTTCATAGTTCTGTTTCGACGTTGCCGGCCACGCCAAATCTTCGGTTTTCCGAGGAAAGCCGAAGGACAAAAGACACGAAACTCGTTTCTATGTCTACAGTTAAGTGAATCATGCAAACGATACTCTTTGGAGCAGTAATTAATACCTCCGGCAAACACTTGTCAACAATGACTATCTTCATGATATTTAGTGATAAAGTGTGTGCCCAACAATATGTTGTGTAAGCGAGTTTGTGAGAAAAAATATTTGAAATCTTACGTATTAATAGGGGGCTGCAGGTTAAATTGTTCACTCTGCTTTACGGAAAGCAAAATGACGAAACGTGGATGCAGTGTCATTTCAGTGGGCATAACCTCAACGTAAAATTAGCAAACTTAGGTTACCCAGTAACTTTCATCAGTATGATTTGGTTATACCTTGTTTTGCTGAGTGTTTTTGTCATTGGAAGTGAAGCTTTACAGAGTGGAGTTTTTGAATTCAAATACGATGAGAAGTATAGATCCATCAAACCTATTGTCATAGGAGAAGCAAATTATAGTAGACAGTATAATTGTGATATAAACAAAGATGTAGAGTACATTTTTGAGTTTTCAAACAGAGAGGTGAGTTCTTTACTACTCATTTATTTTTCTGAATTCATGATTTAGTAAGGTGATAAATAAATTCTAATGTTCAATGGCAAATTGCAATTAGGTAGCCAAATCGTACGTATAATTCACCAGTTATGCCAGCCGCTAAGGAGAGAAATCTGTAGGTCTTCAACAAATGCTTTTGAAATGTACAAAAAAAATTAAATCTAGACCATATTAGGTTATAACACCTAGGTTACTGCATATATGAATGGGATGACAGGGTCCTGTGTTATCAAAATTTAGCCTGTTCCTCCATTTTTACAAACTGATGCAGGTACATCATCTTAGCCTCAGTTTTAATTAGTTCGGGAGGTCAATCTTCTACCAAATTCTGCACATGTTCCATAACTTACTTGTGCGTGGGAAAATGCAGCCCACATGGCTTGCCTAAGCTGAGTGTTTGATAATGGTATTTTCTGCAAAACTAGACAAGTTCCTGATAATGGTGGAGAATCATGGAGCCAAAGTGTTTCATCTCACTTAACACCTTCCCTGCAAATAATTTGAGAAAATAGGATCTCCGACCAGAACTCCCTGCAGTATGATATAACTCCCCCCACTACCTTTGTACTGGGAATACTAAGTAATGGAATTTTGATAACACAGGACCCTGTCATCCCATTCATATATGCAGTAACCTAGGTGTTATAACCTAACATGGTCTAAATTTAATTTTTTTTTGTCCATTTCAAAAGCATTTGTTGGAGACCTACAGATTTCTCTCCTTGGTGGCTGGCATAACTGGTAATTATACATATGTGTGAAACACATGCAAAGTACAGATATAGGGAAAAATTTGATTCAAGGTTTTCTAAAGATTATAAGTGAAGTGTAGAGTAAAGTGCAGCTCACTGTTCACTGGTTTGTTTTTGTAACCCTAATCCATTGTGATTGATATTTTCTTTTGCAAATGTGAGACACAAGAATCTGTGGTTATCTGTAATATGCTGGTTCTTAAAAGTTTATCAAGCAGAGACCTTCTGCAGTCAATGTTAATGCAGGACTGTGTGGCTCAATCTAGGGAAATAAGAATTCATTCTAAATGTAGAAACATGTTGGAAGGGATTGCTGACTGCCTTTCCTAGAAGTGCAGCATCATGCTAAGGAGCTGATAAACGCTTTTGACCCGAGCCAGGTCAACAGTGAGCAATTCCTTCTCTGGATAAGCATACCCACCATATGGAGATAAGGGTTATTATAACAGTTTAAAGTTAAACAGGCCTTAATGACCTAGTTGTCGACAGATCCTTAAACTCTACACACTCACTCACTCACTTTAGGTTAAGAACAGTCTAAGAGGATTGAGATGGAAATATCCATATTTTGCACATGAGATCCCAGCATAATAATTTTAGCAAACCACTTGATGAGGGATCAAACTGTGAATATGAGGAATATACAGTTTCAGAATTAATCACATACATCATACAGCTGATTTGTTAGGTGATGGAAACAAAATCTCTCCACCGAAATTAGAGTGGTTTGTGATGTTTCACTCAAAATTTGCCCAAATGATATAGTGTTTAGTTCTTCTACATATAATGTTGTTTTTGGATATTATATTCTTCATTATAAAAGAGGAAATAAAGTCACTGAAACTTAGACGTAAAATGTGGCTAGCACGAATCTCGCTTAGGATAAGTTATCCGGATAAGTTTTTTTTCCAAGGTTTTCGCTTATCATGAGAAGACGAATGTTGGGTAAGAGCATCATTTCACCCATTTCAGTCACTCACCATCCGATATGACATTACGTTGGAGGACGTTAACGAAAAAAAAAAAAAAAAGTTTCAAACTGATGGTCACAAAGGCAAGAGGTCACAATGATTGATAGGCCTCCTTGCTCACCAGATTTGTATCCATTTAGAAATATGTGAACAGAGATGAAAAAAAGTAAAAGTGTTGGAGTTAAATTGGCCTGCAAGACAGCAAAAGTCAAAGAGGTTTTTAGGGATCCTGTGCAGCATGTTTGGGAAGAAATATCCTCTTGTCAAAATTTGATCAGATTTCATCCGTGTCCTAGAGAATGAGGGCAATAATAGAACTAGAGACTTTTCAAGCCTAATATTAACCGTAGAATACATATGCAGGCTTCTGAGGTTCTATCACCTAATAATTCATGGACCATGGTATTCTTTTTAAAGTGTGGTTACTGAGCGATGTAATTTTCAAATATCTTGGGATTCTTCTGTTAAGATATCAGCAATATATGTAATTTATTGTTCATATTATATCAGTTTTTTCATGAACACTCCAAGAATACATAAGCAGGGCTTCCAAGGTCCTGTGCATTTCTAAGCTTCAGTTTATGTGTTACAGCAACAGTTCGGCAACAGTGCAGTTGGTAGACACTATATTATTGGGATTTCTTGGTTACAACAGTTATTTTGAAAGGAAATTAGTACATTATTGAGACATTTGAGTATATTTCATTAGCTCAAACTTCCAAATGCAGTCTGTTGCTTGTGACACATGCTTACCAAGTGGTTTCATCCTCAAAATCTAAATCAAATAACAGAAGTGTGCGTGCTTCAAGTCCTTTTGAGACAAGAGTAACTGCATGGCTAGAAGAGGATGTTTGCAACGATGTGTGTATTTTTGGAGATGAAAGCAGTGATGATTCAGATTGGGATGAAGGTAACATAAAGCAACATGTGAGTGAAAATAGTAATTCAGGCAGCTTCACGTCAAATGACAGTGATGTAGAAGGAGAAAATAGAAATGGAAATTCTAATGAAGTTACTAGAAATTACATTTCCCGTAATGGAACAGTATGGAGTAAAAATACTCCTCCAACTGCTAGGTTCCAGCTCGTAATATAAGGAACCTACTAGGACCAGTGGCAAGTACTGCAACAAGTACTACTAAAACTGCATGGGACTATTTCATGTTTAAGGAAATACTAGACGAAATCATTGCCTGCACAAATATAGAGGGAAGGCGAGAGTATACACAGAAAAAGGTAAAACTTTGTAAAATGTCACAATTGAAGAAATGAATGCATTTTTGGATTACTACTCCTTGCTGGTGTTGATAAGAGCTGGGACATTCCAATGAGAGAGTTTTTTTTAAATGTAAAATCCAATCCAATATATAAGGCTACAATGTCTGTAAACAGATCTGAGGTGGTTAGAAGAATGATTAGATGTGATGAAAGATGTACTAGGGTAGTTCGCTCTGATGGTGATGAGCTAGCACCTCTGTGATGTATCTGGGAAATATTTCTTGACAATTGTTGGAAGAGAATGGTACCTGATGAATCACTTACTGTAGATAAACAGTTGGTAACATTTCGTTGAAGATGTGGATTTACACAGTATATGCCCAGTAAACCAGGCAAGTATGGATAGAAAATATTCTGGCTATGTGATTCTAAAACAGCTTATACCATAGATGGAATGGTTTACAAAGGGAAAAAACCAGATGAGCCTATACAGAAATATTTAAGAATGAATGTAGTATAACAGTTTGCAAAAAGTATGGAGGGTCATTGGCAAATAACACTATGGATAATGACTTTACAAGTGCGAAGCTAACAGAAGACATGCTGGAAAAGAGAATCACTGTAGTGGGAACAATAAAGAGAAACAAACCAGATATTCCCGCTGAAATGAAGCCACAACTTCCAGAGAACTTTCCAGTTCTGTATTTGGTTTCATAGACAATGTAACACGTGGCTCGCGCGAAATACAGGCTACGGTCCGATTGCGTCATCTTTGAAACAGCTGATCGAAGGGAACCGACCGAAGCCGAACGTGAATATGACTTCTCCGTTTGGAGGAACAGCGTAAGGAAGTGATATCCATTGAATTGTCACTCATTATTGAAAATAAAAACACGTAACAAAAATACCTGCACAATATTATAATACGTTACATAAATAATAAATCACATATCAATATAATAAAGATTAATTATCTATCTCAATAGCTGCTGTTATTATCATCAAATTTTAAGCATGAGGCACGTGATTATTGCCAAACTTAATTCCACTGAATCTGAATATATACATGTAAATGGAAATATTCCATCCTCAATATTTTGATTTTTAATGGCCCATTGTGACTAACCGATATATTATTATAACTAGTCAATCATATCAAAATAATGGTAATATTGATATGTTGCCTACCCCAGAGAAGCCGGAAGACTTATTTTTCAATATCACTTGTATAAAGTACTTACCAACACTTACCTTACAAAATATTTATTAATGATGGAATCTATAAATATTAATTTATTATCAGCGGGGCATATATAGTTTTCTCAGTTTCAGTTTTGTTTATTGAAAGTTTGGCCTGGTGCCTGTACAAAGGACCTGGCTTACAGGCTAAAATTAACATTAACTTACAATTATAAATATTTACAAAGTTTACTGCTTTTGGGTTTAACAAAACCCATACGGTGACCATACCAAGAAGTTTTTGGGTGTGGATTTGTCCTTTAGATAGGCATCCCAGAAATTGAAGCAAGATGCTAATTAAACTCAGTCTATCAACATTTACCATGCTGGTTTGGTAAATTTGCACATAAATAACAATTATCAACAATTGGCTAAGCTGTGATACCTGTGTTAATTTGCAAAAGTGGAGAAAGAGTTGAGATATGATGTTATAAAGTTAGGTTAGGATTGCATATTATTATTGATGGCAGGTGTGGATGCTGCCTCTGATAACACAGGCTGAATTTTGATAACACAGGACTCTGTCATCCTGTTCATATAGGTACACATTAACCTGGGTGTCGTTGCCTACATAGTTCCATCATGTGTGAGTAAAGACGGGACAAAATTTCACCCAAGTATAATAGTTTTCCCTTTTTGATGAAGGTGGGAAAAATGTAAATGACCTAGCTACTGCCTGTTTTCTAAATTTATTGATTAACTTGGTAAATGTTTTGATAACATTCATTGCATTTAACTGTTGCCAGAATGGTTTAACAAAAACCAACCTATACCATCTTTAGTTCAACAGTTTTTGGGTGTAGATTTGTCCTTTCAATGTGTTTCATATATATATATCGATGTAAAACTAGTTAGGACAGTTTATATATACAACGTCGACCCATATTGTTCAATTCTACATCTAAAACAAAAGTAGAATTACATACCTTTCAGTACCGGTATCACCATGTTACAATATAGGTTATGGATTCTTTAATAACTTCACTGAAGAATTAACCATTTCTTAAATCACTTAAAATTACACACTATAAATGAAAATAATCATTTTAGTTTAATAGTTCAACTATAACAAGTAGAACTTACGAAAACCAGGCGAAAAACTGTTCAGTTGCTCAAAAGAAACCGTTAAAAATTGCAGCGAAAAACATGTTATAATTCTCGTACTACAACAAGAAAACTACTGAAAAATTAATTTTGATTAATTTACAATATTTACGAATAAACACAATCACTGAAACAACATATACCGCCACTAATTCACTTTCAATTAAACAAAACTAACACGTGTTGCCCTATAACATTCCACACTGGTAGCCATGTTTGTTAGCATACCCGGTTCCCGGCTATCAGCTGATCACCCCGGGGCAGAGCCTGAGATTCACGTCAGCCTCGATGTAACAATGGTGAGCTATGTGCCCAAGGAAAATAGGCTGTCATTCTGATTAGGACTATGTGATCATGACAGAACTGTTGCACAAGATCATTCCCCCCAAAAATAGCCAGAGATTATAACATATTATAATTCAACAAAAGGAGGTGTTGACCAAAAGGTGAGATACCACACTTGCAAGAGGCAAACAAGGAGATGGCTGTTTGCCCTCTGGATAAATATGATGGACATTGCTGCAATGAGTAGTGAAGTGGTGTTTTGTTCCCAACATCCAACTTACCATTCCAGCAGGAAGGACAAACAGCACCTGCTTCTGAAAGATTTGGCAAATGAGATGGTACATCCTCTAATGGCTTCAAGATCAGCATCGCTAATCTGCCAAAATGTACTACTGAAGTAATGAAAAGATGTGAATTGGATCCAGCTTCATCATCTCAAATTGCGGCAACTGTGTTGCTATTGCCCATACAATATACACAGTTCCCTGCTTTGTGTAAAGTGTAATAAGATTGTTTGTAAGGAACACTGTTCATTGGTTTGTAATTCTGGTATTGTACTGCAGAATGCAACTTACATAGAAAGCGTGCTTTAGTTTGTGTTTACTAGAAATGTTACTTGCATTAGATAACGTTCCTATGATGAAAAGTTACCTTTTAATGTCAATAAATATTTATACATTAACTTCAAACATTGTCTTAAGCTAAAAGATACCTGCTGCATTTTGAAAATTCATAAATTGTAATAAAATATTGTAATCACTATATTTTACAATAAACATGCCATCCCAAATAAAAAGTACTGAGCATATAGTAAAAAGATTGGAGGGCAGAGGGCCAGAGAGGCCCTGCTTATGCATTCTCCAAAAAGTTTAGAACCATGCATACTAGGTTAAGTTAATCTATATTAAATGTAGGCATTTTTTGATTTGCTTTTTTCATTTAAGAGTATTTATTTACTTCAGGTTTAGTTTGATAATGAAAAGGAGAGTTTTCAGTTTTTGTTTGAGATAAAGACCGTAAAATCAATTAAGGCTGTTTATTTGAAAATTATATAATAATCTGTGCAATAAACATTGCATTTATCTGCAAAAAGGAAAAAAGCCCTTATGTGTGGGATATGAGCTTTGGTAACCCTCATTTCAAAGTACCTGATTATAACTGCTTGACTGTCAGCACAAACTTAGTACTGTGGACTCAGTGTGAACGGTGATTGTAGAATGATGCTAAATGCTTGTGTCCCAAGACTCACCAGTTTGAACCACTGCAGAACCGAGTGTATCTTAGACAAATACAGTAAAACCTGCCTAAAACGGAATGCGATCGTTCCAGTAATATTTTCCGGTTTTCACAGGTCTTACAAAGGGTTGCACATATTTTAGTAAAACAAAGTACAAAAAATATAATTGTATAGAAGTAAACTGAAGGAATAATTTAAAATAAAATTCTGTAAATAAAAAATAGGTTCAATTGTACATTTTGCTGTATTTTCAACTTACATGTTATACATAATTGCAGTTTCTTCATTAGTTTCTTTTCTCCCACACATCTGTCAAAGTGCACTGTTGCGACTTCTTCACAAGAGAACGCTCTATGATCTCCTTTGCATCCTGCATCATCTCCAGGAGTTCTGGAACATTCTTCGAAGCTGCGAATTCCTGAAGGTCACCCACAACAGATAATACTTCTAAAAGTGCATATTTTTGGCTCCCTTTTGTTGGCGCCGTAATCATTGTCGTCCACTCCTTCCATGACCACAACTGTTGTTTCCAGCAGCAATATCTGCTGCACTTTGAATGTCTTCAGTTGTGGCAAGTTCGTTATCAAAGCACATAACTATTAAGCATAATGAAAATCCATCTTAGGCTATTTATGCAAATGGTTCCAGAAAAACTATTCTGTTTCCGCATTGGGCAGTATTCCGGTTTAGAATGTTATTTGACATAGAAAATAGCTCCATTCCAAGATTTGTTTTCTAGTTGTCCAGGTTTCCGATATATAGAGGGTCCGGTTTAGTCAGGTTTTACTGTATATGCTTCGAGAGTCTCCTCATTTATTTTGTCTTAGGTTGTAAATATTTCTATGTCCTGTACTAGAACCTATGTTTTTGGCAGTCATGCTTGAAGTAATTTCTTTCCTTTACAGGTATCCTCTAGCCTACCAGCTCGCATTACAGTGGAGAGTAGAAGCTCTAACAGAAGTTACCCTGTGCTGATAGTGGTACGGCAGCAGAAAGGTGTACTGTCTTGGCAGTTGCCACTAGTAGTTGAAATTCAGTCTTCAAAGTATGTTTACAGCCAAACATAAGTTACTCATTTTAGTATTTCTGTATAAGTTCTGAGAAAGTAATTACTCCTAAATGTATGTAGGTATGTTACTTCCCTCCCATGTTTTGTGATTTTTTAGAGTGCTAAAAGTATTTCACATTGATAAATTAGGTAAAAGAAACTGCTGGAGCGTTGTGTTTAGGCTACCTGATATGCACATTTATAGGCGAGTGAAACCTCTTGAAAAAAAAAAAAATATTACCCAGCCATCATGACTGTTCATGACTGGGCTTAAACACTTTGAGTTACAATGCTGAGATTTTATGGTAATAGAGCTCCCATCAGTTGTTAAGTGAACTGTGTTCTCCATCTTTTTTGAAATGAGGTTATTACAAAAAGCAGTAATCATTTGACAGGCTTGGTTAACTTGGGGCAGGCATTTTAAAAAGATAAGAGTTGTACAGACAGCACAGATTTAACATGCCGATTGAAGAAGTGGTTGGCAGAAATATTCAAGATCTGAAGTTAGAAGCATCAGTGTACAAAAGAGATACCTGTGACAGGATCTCTGCTTTCAAAGTCTTTTGGTGACAGTTTTCCACTTCTTTAGTTGTTGAGCCCTTCCAAACTGTATGGAATGATTTGAACAGAAAATGTATTTTTTGTCATTCCCCAATCTACATGAGATAAAGCCAAGTGACTCTCAGCTAAACGGATTCCTACCTTATGTGGCTATCAATCCAACCATTTTATTCACTGTTTCTGAACATATGAGTTGTTAATAGGTATGATAAACATTGTCTAAAAAAGAAAATTCCATCATTGTACACAAAAAGATGGCCACTCAAGAAAGAAGCAATGCAGGTAGCCAGTATTAAAAGGTAGGTGGTAGGGATTTTGAATGCAATTCTACCATCAGCAGTGACTGAAGACATATGGAAGATGCCCAAGAACTATGTTGTAAACCACTGTTTGACTGTGTGGGACTAGGAAATATACTTCAGGTATTCAACCTGAAAATAAAACAGCTATAGTGCTGCCGAAATAAGCAAGCTACTTGAAATATACAAACGTTCATAGCCTTACCGATGCTTTCTGAGAAGAAAAGAAAAATATCTATCACTTTTTAATGTTATTGTTGTTTAAAATCTGTTCGCCATTATGATTAATGGCATTGTAACACACTACACTTACAAGATTTATTTGAGAACATGAAAAGCCCCACTGACTAAGAATTGAGTCATTTTTAAATTGTGAACAGACTATACCAGTTGGTCAGTACGCAATATGGTGGCTAACTTATGAGTTACGATAACATAACAACGTAAAAAATTAGTGCTGAGAGTTACAGAAAACATGCTAAGGGAAAACTGTTAAAAAGTGGTGAAAAGTAAATTGCATTAAACGTATTTCATAAGCTAATGGAGCACCATCTGTGTATACTTGTGAATGAATTAGTAAACTTAACCTCATAATATACTGGTTTATCACATACCAGTGTTGTGCATGTTTGCAAGGAGTTCAAAGAAACTGACTGTGTTAAAGCTCTGTGTACGAAGAGAAAGAGGCTTAAAACAGTGTTAGAGAAGAGAGACACTTTTGTAAAGTGTTCAATTCAGTCTAAAGTACGCAAGTTCTTTTTTGAAAACGAACCACCAGTCTGATTTGTATGTACACACGCATCTGTTTAACTTTCTAAATGTTAAATTGTTGGGTTTAATAGGTGCCATGCACGATTGTAAATGCATAGACACCAAATTTAAAGCTGCTCTTTTAAATGGAAGCTGTTTCAGCAGATATTATAACCGGTCTCATGTAACACAAACAAATATCTCTCGCTACCGAGAGTGCATAAAGTCACATGAGTTTCCCCACATGCTGCACGGACTAATACATTAGCAGTGTCGATGTTAACTGGCTTCCTTATGCCAGAATTACTATAGTGAAGAAGCCTTTCAATCTTATATCCTGGCCCAGAAGGTTATGTAGTCATTTGTTGACGAACTGCACAACATCAAAATAAGTTATATTTGCCGAATAGAAGGTAATTCATAACACATGGAATGCTGTGCTTAGGACATAGGGATCAGGCTGGTAGCCATTTCTTTTTGTCAAGAATAAGGGATGTGTGCTGTGATGCAGACAGTCTTCAGAGAATTCTCACTGCGGGCCATGAAAAGGAATGTGTTATGGGGTGGCAAGATGAGACAGCTGAAAAGAGACTTTTGGTGGTGAATCAACCGGTAACAATTACAAGTACTGGCATGGCAATGGAAATATCCTGCTACTACATCCCCAGGAGTGATCTTGCAGGCCCAGAATTGGATGAACACTGTGACATTCATTGAATTTTATCTGTAATTATATTGAAGTAGAGTTGATAAATTCAGTTTCTGCTTGGAAGGGTGAGGGCAATGCATGAGCAGCCTCCTGAATTTTTGTGTGAATCCCGAATAACACATTTAGCATAAAAAATCTTCTATGATTTCTTAAATGTGAATTATTTCTATTAAAAGTACAGTTATAATTTTTGTTTTGGTAGAGTATTAAAAACACCAGCACTAAGTTTGTTGGCATAGATAAATAATAAGCCTAATTATTGCTCATAAATTAAGGGAGGGGACAGCAACTGCCCACCCTAAATGTCCCTGTGGTCAACATTGCCAGTGCTCATTTGTTCTGGGTCTGATACAATAATTGGCATGAAGTGGTAGTAAAGCAAAATTCTTAAGGGAGAAACTGGAAATGATAAAGTGGTCAATTTACCAAACAGTGTTATGGGAACAAATATGAATATAAATTCAAACAAGAATTTTGAAGGAAATAGGAAATTATTTGGAAAAGGAAGAACTATATGGCTCAGGAGAATTAGTGAGCAAGACAATGAAAGTAATAAGGACTATTAGCTTTAAAGAGAAACATGGCCCCCATGTGATTTGTGACTATTGAGCCTTCATGGGAGCTTGGCAACTTAGTGAAGTGGTTAGTGATTTGACTAAATAGGTGGATTATTCTAACACAATTTTAAGTTTTTTGATTAACATTGTAACTAATGTAATAATATGAATACATAATTAGTAGTGGAATATTCATTCATTCTTGATCTGATGGACTCTGACAATATTAGATCCCTGAAACAAGGAAAATGTACTCTCAACTGTCCAGGACTGTGGCAGATCCCAGTTATGTCCTTTTGCCTACCTAGCAACCCAGTAACTATCCAAAAACTCATGAAACAAGTGATGAGAAGGTTGACTTATGATTTCTGCCTCCTACATATGTCAGTATATTATGGTTTTAGGTGGGATTTGAAGACCATCTGAAGAAATTGAAGAAGATGAATACTACCCTGTCAAGGACTCGCACTATCTATAAGCTCTCCAAAAAAAATACAGTAAAACCTCGTTTACCCAAACTAACTGGGACCAAAGGCAATCTGGGAAATTGAAAATCTGGATAATTCGAGTTATATGGGTAATAAGCAAAACAAAATTCTTAAATCCTTAAATAAGCAGACTTGCCATCTATGACAATAGAAAACTATGCCTTGTAACAAAATTATGTACCGTATATAGTATGTATTGTTTACAAGACATTATTTCTTAACAAAGAATTGATCCACAGTCTTCTGTTTTAAATATGTGTGGCATTTGAACAAAGTACAGTCACACAAATCCTTTATCATTAATAGTTCAGTTGCAGTGGTGTTGAGCTGATGCTCCAAGTACACTATAGTGGTTGTCAGCTGGTGTGCAGCAACTCTCAATTCAGCAGCTATTTTCTTTAATGTTTCTCCTTGATCAATTTGATTAATAGCATCCAACTTTTTATCCACTGAATTACACTTCCAAACACTTTGATAAGAGACAAAAACCACACACACACATGATAAACTTAATGACATGTGCCATATGAAAACAGTAGGAAAACTGAGAAGAATGAGGGCGGTGTAGTGATCAAGGTCAGTGTTTCCTTCTGGCACTGTTTGTAGCTAGTGAGACGTACTGCATCAGCACTGTGTGACATACTACTGAGTCTTTCTAAACTCAACAGGTAGCATTTTGCAGTACAGCACAGTGCGTATTACCATAAATTATTTTACAATTTATGCAGGAACCGTACATTGGGTCAAATTAAAAAGTGAATATTTGGCTTACTTATAGTTACATTCTTGCTATATAAGTTAAATTTATTATCTAATTTGAATATTAAATTTAAAAAAGATATCTACAAATCTGATCCAGATAAACGAGGTTTTACTGTAAGCAGAGTAACAGGCCTCGGAGGGCATAGCCTTTGCGCAGATATTCTATGTCCATAATATGTGGTAGTTGTTGCATCAACATAAATTTAATGAGCTTCAACAATGCTCTCATATCAGCTGTGTCAGAAGTTAAATGTATGCAGAATTTGTTAATTTTAAAAACTGGCAGGTTGTAGTTGTTATACAAGGGAAGCAGTATTTGCAAAAGTAAAACAAAGCTTTGTGTTATATGAACATACCTAAGTGAAGTACATCCATATTTATGCAAAACATTTAGCAATGAAGAAGTTATTATCTGTAAGAACAAACTTTAATAGGAAAGGAAGTGTGTCTATACAAACGATTCTAATAGCAATTCTCCAGCTCTGAATCTTGGTTGAAGCACTTTTTATGTTTTTTTCTAAACTTATTGACTCTTAATATTTTACTTTTCTTTGAATGTTTAATTTTTCCCTCATTTGCTGCTTTCTTTCCTTCTTGTTTTAGTCATAGTCTGCTTCTGTTTCTTTTCTTTTTTTTTAATTTTTCATTTTCCTCTTGTACTTCTGCTGTTTGAGGGCAGTGCTCTGGCCAAGTGGTTAGAGAGTTTACCTATCATCAAGGCTGGTTTTGATCCAGGGACCTCTATTCATGGTGGACAAAGTGGCATCTGGGTGGGTTTTCTCCAGGTTCTCCAGTTTCGCCCGGCACTAATTATGCCAACTGCTCCAGAACACCTTTCTATTCATCCATTTCGCCTGCATTTCATATCATTCTCTTCCTCATTCCCGTACCTGGTGCTGGGCTGAACACTTGCTTCCAGGTCTTCACTGTCTGGTTCATAGATTCGTCTGCTCCCCGACAGACATCTCACCCTAGGCACTGGCTTGTAAGTCCTAGGGGGTGTCAGTCCTCCATATGGAGAGGGTAATCAGATAAAGAAAGAATGTTTGCTGTTTGCTCATGGTATTGCCTTTTTCTTTTTTTTTTTTTTTTTGGAACACTAGGTTTCTTGTAAATAAAGGAATCAAATTTACCAATTTCAATTTACATTAAAATTAATTAGTGGCCAATATCAAAATACCAGTACCACAAGGAGACTTGATCCTGTAATTTGGAGACTAAAATGATGTAGATTGCCATTACAAATTTTCACATTTTTACTTTCTCTACTATGTATAGTATAGTAGAGGAAGTATTGTATTCCATCCAAAATTTTATGTCCAATTTCACCAGAAATATATGTTTTGAGGCCCCCTCAATCCAAAGAAATCATTTTTAGAAAAAGGTCCGTCTGTGTGTGCATGTCAGTGTTTATGTCTGTGTGTCTGTCTGTTGACAGCATAACTTAAAAACAAAAATTTTGGTTAAAAACCAAATTTGGTATTTAAGTTCAATGTCTTCCAAGGATGCAGCATGAACATTTTGAGGAAAATTTCTCCACCTTTACATGGAAAATTTTTCGAAAATTTTGATTTTCTTGAAAATTACTTGTAATGATTTTGATTAAAATGCCATATGTTTGAGATATTTTTATGCCAGGTGAAATGTATATCTTGAATTTTCTGGCTATAGTCCCTGCAGTCGTATTTACTCTGGATGACTTTTGCATACCTGGTAAACCGTGAGAGATAGACCAAATCTTAGTATACAAAAAATGTAGATCTTGCTAAAATACACAATTTATGTCTGAATAAAGTTTTTTATAGAGTGAAGCATTTCAGAGATACGCCTTGTTATTTGTGTGAGTTTTGGAGAACTTATACCTCTGTCAAATAGAACATTGTTATTCAGTTTTTTATAGGTTATCTGTGCAAAGAGAATGGAATTTGAAAGCTTTAAAGCATTTGACTATCACTCAAAGCCTACTGTATTCCCATATTCTCCTTCCACCTACAAGGAAATAAGCAAATAAGATAATTTCTGCAAATGTTTATCTCAACTAATACGAAGAAGATATAGGGGTAAGAGTTTGTAGGAATTGTTAGTACAAGAGTAGAGAAAGTCATGTGAGTAACACATCAGATTTTTTCTGGTAATCCTAGCCAAATAAGTAGGTAGTAAAAATATTCTGGAGTTTAAGATGTTAGTCTAGTAACAAGTAAGAACATATTAGCATTGTAACAAATGAGAATACAAGTTATTACTCAAGTGCTTATATTGTAAACTTTACGCTTGTAACAGTGCAGCACAAACTCAGGGCAGAACAACTGATTCGTTAAATTGAAGCGCTTACTGACCTGCATTTGTCACTGTCCATTAAAATACTGTCTGGCGGACCCTAGCTGACTCCTTATATAGGGTTTGAACTCAAAGGATCATTCTGGAAAAGGAATCCTCTGGAGCTTAAAGATGGCATACAGTTGCTATTGCCTTGTCCAGATTATTGTTCAGTCAAGATCACCAGCTATTAATGCAGGTGGCCGGCTGGATCAGAATGCGTCAATCCCTTGCGATCGGTAATTAGCCACAACCGTGGTCACACTGCTTCCCTCTCAACGATGGTCCCACCAGCACTGCCATAGTGGGCCAGGCCATCCAAGTGTACCACTAGCCTCTTCCCTTGGAGCTTCCTCTGAATGTGGTAGATTACATCATTGATTCTTTTCATCATGTGATATGACCCTTGCCATGTTTGCTGAAGCTTGGGTTAATGTCTCTTGGTGTGGATAGGGCGATACAGCAACACCAGAGCCTTGCTGGAAACCTTGGCCATTGCCTTGCTGGTCGTACTGGATCTTCATTTGGTCACTTACTACCTGGGTGTGTTGATGGGCCATCTCATATGCATCATTAAAACGGTCCACAAGATTCTCGATGTAGCCAGTTGTGACTGTTGTGCCTAAGGGGGGGACACCAAAAGTGTCCAGGATGTGAATCTGGGGTAAGTGAAAACAGTTCTCTCGGTTGACAGGGTACAGTTTCTGTAGTGAAGCAGACTTGCTTCTTCACCAAGACCACAGGGGGGCACTAAGGACTGTTGGTCCCTTGAATGATCTTCTTGGATCCTATGTCCTTTAGCATGTACAGTACCTCTGGAACATGTCTTGTTGGTTGCCAGATAGGTCAGGCATCTGTGGTATTGACGTAATGAAGCTCCCGTCCCCCATACTGAAGAAAGCTGTGCTGCGGTTAGATGGCTGGCCGCCCTCTTCAAGTCTTCCAGCCAGTGCCCCAAATCTTGCAATGGTGGTGAATGCTTGAGTTTTTCACACGGCGATGCATTTGCAGTTGGCTGGCATTTCTCCAGTCTGTTGTCCCAGTAGGTGTCCAACAGATTCAGCAGCCTCACAGGCACTTCATCCTGGCAAGGTAACAATGCCCTGGCAATGCATAATCTGCCCAAAGGCGTCTTCTGTTCCAATATCATGTTCCTTGACCTATGTTCTTCCAGGTGTGTCTTCACAACCACCTCACTTCTTGTGGGCACTACCACATCATCCATCAGGGTCACCTCGGAAATCCTGGGATGTTCGCTGGGGCTCCAGAAGCAAAGCGGAAAACTAGTTATACTGAGCGAAGTGTAATTCTGGACCATACTCGTAGTTACATATTACATTTGCATTTTCAAGCATCAATTTTAAACTGAATCCTATATTTTCTATATATCGGGCCAATCAATGGTAATTGATTGTTCTAACATACACAAACCGTATGTAGGCAAACTTTGAAGAATTTATGACTGTGCCAGCATGTTGCCATGATAGGTCAGTGATTAAGAGCAGGCGCATGTAGAGGAGAAGATCCATGGTTCAAGTCCTGGCTATGGCATTGAATTTTCCATTTCTGATTATTCTACCTTTCAATGTATCTCATATTTTTGAGATACATTATTTAGCCTAATTTTTTTAATTTGAATGAGCTGCAGTGCTAAAAAAATTACTTTTGAGAAAATTAAGAACCAACTTTAACTTTATTATATGACAATGATGGACTTAAAACTTTCCACCTATAGACGAGGCCTTCCTGATGGATGTTCTTGTCCTCCTTCAGTCTTCTTCTTTCCCTGAGGCACCTTCTCTGTTTTCCTTCTGGTGAACTCTGTAGCCTATTTACATCAGCCTTGTGTACTGCAGCTATGTGGTACACCCAAAGAACAATTTTTTGTCATTTTTTAATTTCCATTTTCACATTGTTTTCACAATTAAAATGGCATATGGTATCCATAACACTCAACTTAAGGGTGTCCAAACCCATGTAGGTGTTTATGACATAATTTCCAAATCATTCCATTGAAAGATTCATTGTTATGAGTCAGCATATTGAAACATTTTGCTACAGAGTTATTTCCTGTTTCTGTATTCATAGAAACAGTATAACAAGTGCTATCTGCTGCCACAAGTAATAGTTAAGTAGTGCAGTAAAATACTGGCAAATTTGAACAGTAGTTTTGGAAAGAAACAAAGAGATTTGAAATGAGAGCTTGCAGTGCCATGCCTCCTTCACCCAATTCATTGTGCAGCAGTCCATTTAAATCTGTTTTTCAAGGTTTCCCAAAGGACTAAGCACATAACCCAGACATTTTTGAAAACTAGACTAATTAAGCCATTTAATGACAAAATTATCCAAAAATGATATTTTGATCCAAAACCTGCCTTTTTAATGTGAATACATATCTTAAAGCACCTTGTTCATTGTTTATTAATAATGTTGTTTGTGGTATGTTTACATATGTAGTTTCCTTCAGACAGAACTAAGTGTGTTTGCAAAATACTGATGTATTAATTCTCAGCAGGTTAAATGTTAAAATTGGAGAGGGAGCATAAGAATATTGTATTCAAGGTTTTAATATGGTTCCACTGCTGGTTATTTTTGCCTTTTACCCTGAGTTAAATAGGATATACAGCCCTTAAATATTTAATATAATTTTACAGTGTAAACATAGTGCTAAAGTAACTAAAGGAAGATAATTGTGTAACTAAAATGTAAAGTGAATAGCACTTAGATTTTTTTCCTATTCTGTTTTAGTTTTGAGTATTTTCGGACATCACGGACACTGTGCCCTGACAACAACTACTATATGCCATATCATACACATGGGGCCAACTCAAATGATGTTGTTGTAAGCCTCTCAACTGCCAGTCCTGTCAACGTTTCCTTTTCATTGCGTGTTAATCTTGAAAGAGATTTTCTTCTCAGGTAAGATGAGCAAAGAAATATTGCTTTAAGATTTACAAATTCTGAAATTCCATATTGTCAGGAAAAGATGTTACACAGTATTTAGTATAATAAATGCATATCCACATGAAACCTCACATCTGCCTTTGTGCATTCTAGAAATTTAGAAGTACATATCCCAGAGCAAGATATTAGGTATTTAAAAAGTGATATGATTATTCCATGAACAATCTTTTAACTTCTGAAACCTTATAAAGTAAAAGGTTCATGAAAGTTGATGTACTTATTCCCTGAGCAGTACTACAATATTAAATAGACTAGTTACATCTATAATTAATGCTCATACACAAGCTCTCTGGTCTCTGCAGAAAATCTGTGCTAAATTTCTCTCACTATATCTGCATACTTATGCTTTTAGAAGCATTAATTTTTATTGAAAAAAAAAGAAAAATAAAACATTGTTTTAGTTAAGGTGAGAAAGCTCTGCCTATACACTCCAGGTTAAACTATGAAACTTCTGATACAGTTTACTTTGCATGTATCTAAGGTACAGCTTTAAAATTTCAGGGATCCTTTGGCATAGATTCGTCTTTAATAATATGAACCAGTTTCCTTAAATGTTATTAGTTTTCTTTTTATTATTTACAAAAGTCCAATTTTATTATCAAAATTTCTGATTAAAAACTTATTTTTCCCAGGAACTACACAGTTTCAACAAATTCCATTCATATTATTCTTAATTAGTCTTGTAAATGCTCAGTCAAAATTTCAGTGTGTACCAAAGTACCAACAAATGTAAAATTGAGAAAAATTGAGTCAAGGTTTTTTACAATATTTTTCATAGTTAGCAGCATTATTTGAAACATTGTACCACCATAATCTGGGTCCTCTATGTCATCATGACTTCTCTTGTTGCTTCTATTAAATGTTCTAGAATTTTTGGATATTTTCTGCCTTTTTGATATTAAGTATGTGTAGTTCATTCAGGATGATGGTGGTGTTGAAGCATGGTTCAATGCCTAATTTTTTTCATTACTTTGATTCTTCCTTTATTACTGTCATTGAATGAGATGATGGCATCATTTAGTCCTAATCTGATGGTATTGACACCTACTAACACTTTTGGGGGTCCTACATCACAGAACATTATTAAATACTTCTTATACATTTTGAGTTTTTCATGTAAACAGCTTTTTAATAGATATGGTTGGAAAAAGTCATAACAGATTTTGGTGGACCATAATGCATATAATTTGGTTCACCTCTGTTGTACAGCACCAAGAATTGCCATCTTTAGGGAAGAGAACATGTTGGGAATGATCATTAGTGGAGAGCTCATGCAACTAGGTAGCCCATTTGCACATTGCATATACCGTAGACCATCCAAATCATTTCTAATGGCTTGGCCATAATAATTCTGCAATTCATCTATGATGCCATCAGTCAGTCTCTTTACACCCCTATAGCTTTCCCGAATCCTTTTCAGTTTTTATGCCTTCTCCAATTGACAAACTGTTACTACTACAGTATTTCCATATTGTGAATTGAGAGATTAGAGACTTGTTCCAAGTCCACCAAAAACAGGCAGATCCAAGTCTATCAGTTTTGCATATGTATATTGCAAATCTCACTGTCACAAATCCTGAAATTGTTCTCTGGAAGAGGAAGGTTTCTTATTTGAGGAGCTAGGAAGTGTTACACACTTACTAGTAGTAATCACTAGGGCCCAGATTTTAATGATGCCATATTTTTCCCCTGAACTTTAGGGTGAATTTTACAACAATTTATGCTCAAATCCAGGTTTTTTAGTATGGAAAATGTATTTTTTCTTGTGCATATAAAGTCATATGTACCCCTTTTTTGTAATAGGTCATATTTCTGCCAACTTTTACCATACTTTGACCAACTTTTGTCAAAAATGCATATATTTGTCGTACCTTTAAGGACACAAGAATAAAACATGAAAATGTTGCATACATGACAATATTTCAGGTGATATTGTCACAAATAAACACAACAATTACTACAAAGCTTTATTTATCAGGTTATAGTAGATGAGTAGCATAACACACTAGTCGGTTTGCTGATGTAGAACATTGTTGTGTGGAGTTGACAAAACACTCTTGAAGCCAACAAAAGCAACTTCTGACATAGTAAATATTGCACATGTGGTCATACTATTCAGTTTGAATACCAAGTCAGTCTGGTTCAACATGCCGAAAGTAAAGTGCACTTATAGAATGAAGTTGCAAGGTTTTATTTGTGATTTTGGAGAGAAGTTCTTTGGCACTGATGGGGAAATATTATTTTGTAAACTATATGAAGTTAACCTCTTGAGCGACAGCCATTTAAAAGCTCTGCAGGCCGAGAACGGATACCCAATATCCAGCGCAGGGCATTTAAATTGTTAAATGCGCTAAAAGTGCTTCCTAAATACACAGCTGTATTTTGTGTAAATTTTAAGTTATTTTAATGAAACAAAAACTGGTATAAAACTCATTATATGCAGTATACATGTACATCATCAGCAATGTTGAGTTGCATTTACAAATCGTTGAAATGGCACTATTTGTTTCACTGTGGTAAAAAGTTAACTTTGCTTTGTCGAAGGCGCCTAATATAAGTTCTGTGAAAGAAACAGTAGTCGACCCATTGTATGTGTGGCCCTTGCATCAGCAAAACAAAGCGTAGTGTGAAATAAAGCACTAGTGTATGCGTGGTCTGTGAGTCATCAGAATAAAGCAGGTTTGCAATTTTTCCTTACACGTGTTTCGTAACTTGGATATAGCTTACAGGCTCCGTTTGTTTCTTTCTTGAAATGCATACGTATACTTTCCTGCTTGTAGCTGAAGTGAGAAGCTATTGAGTGTTACATCTCAGAGCTAAAACATGGCATGAACAAGCAGTGTTGCACAAAGGTTAGCGAGTGGTGGAAGTGTAAGGGCTTCTGAAATTACACACGATAATGTGGAGGACTTCTTGCTGTGTGACAGCGATTTGGATATTGATGGCGAATTTTCCGAATTTGAGGGGGGTGTGGAGGATATAGGTACAAGTAGCAGTGAGGAAGAACGTGACCAACTTCCTTCAGGTGTTCGTGAAGAGTCAGCATTGTGGAGTGCTGAAAACAATTTCAATACAAACAGGCACATCTTCACGAGCACAGGGTCTGGTGTTCAATCCCAGGCTCAGCTGACTTCTGACAGCCAACCAATTGAAATTTTTACAAAATTTTTTACTACCGACTTAGTGTCTCTCATTGTTTCAGAAACAAATGTATATGCGAGTAAGGTGAAGGAAGACCTGCTCTCTAAAGGTAAATTAGGGCCTAAGAGCAGAATTCAAAGGTGGACAGAAGTAACACTCAATGAGATTTACAGGCTAATTGGTCTAATTGTACTTATGGATGTTATTCGTAAACCTGCATTATACATGTATTGGTCCACAGATGACATGCTAGCTACTCCTTTTTTTGGAAAATGCATGTCAAATAACAGGTTTACTTCAATTTTGCGGTTCCTTCATTTCACCTGCACAGAGAATGTAAATGACAAACTCCACAAAATTAGGCCTGTTTTCGATTATATTATTTCAAAATTTAAAGAAAATTATGTGTCTGGTGAAAAGGTCACTGTTGATGAAAGCCTAATGCTTTGGAAGGGCCGCTTAGGTTGGAAGCAATACATCAAAACAAAAAGGGCTAGATTTGGCATAAAGAGTTTTGATGTTTGTGAAAGTAAAACGGGATATCTTTACAATAGCTGCATTTACACTGGTCAAGGGACTGACAATACTGGAGACAAAGATTTGGGCTTATCTGGCTCCATAGTAATGCACCTAATGGAACCTGTGCTTGATCAGGGTAGGACTGTGTACTTAGATAACTGGTACAGCTCTCCTAAATTATTCATGGCCTTACACAAAAGAAAGACTAATGCAATTGGAACAGTACGTTCAAATCGTATTGGTTTGCCAAAAGATGTGAATACGAAGGCTCTAAGGAGAGGGGAAATGGAGGTGCGTCAGCTCCCACCTTTGACCTACCTTGCCTGGCAGGACAGGAGGGTAGTTACGGCATTATCCAATTGCAGCTCTAAGATTTTGATGATTGACACTGGAAAAACAGATGCCCATACCAAAATGTGCATTTTCAAGCCTGACGTTATCCAGGAATACAATATGCACATGGGCGGTGTCGATCTAGTAGATCAGGTATTGCAAGCATATCCCTCTTTACGAAAAACAGTGAAATGGTATAAAAAGGTATTTTTGCACCAGCTGGATATAACCATATACAATTGTTTGGTAATCTGGAGAGCTCTAAACCCACACAAGACAATGACCTACCTGGACTTTCGACTATCAATAGCTCGCAGCCTAATTGAAAATACCAGGTTGAGAGGCCTCTTCATACTGGGGGTAGAAAATCCAAAACCCCTGCACCCCTCAGACTTCAAGGAAAACACTATCCTAAAAGGATACCGTCAACAGCAAAGAAGTCCCGCCCATCTCGAAGGTGTTTCGTGTGCCGCAAGAAGGGAATCCGTAAGGAAACTGGGATGATCTGTGGCGAATGTGGAGATGTGCCCTTGTGTGTTTATCCCTGTTTTGAGGCATATCACTGCAGAAGGAACATATAAAGGTAAGCCAGTAAAGCATATAGAATTTAATTAAATGTTTCATAACGGGGGAAAATTAAAATAAGTTGAGTTAGATAGTGGATAAATAAGAGTTAAATGCACAAACGCACAGGACGTGTATACACGTCCATATCGCTCGTCCGTCATTTTAAATGGACGTGATTTCACGTCCATATCCCTGAAGAGGTTAATATATGTACTTAGGCTTTCATGGCCGGTGTCTTGACTATTAGAAAAGTTCTTCCGGGCTTGTAGGCCGTGGTCTAGAAGGCATGGCAGATACCAACGTTTTGCCAAGTACTGCGGTTGGCATCATCAGGGTAACACGATCCCCCGTCTGCACTGGTCAGAGTTTGAATGTGGAAGCAGAGAAGTATGGAAGTAACGACCGTTAACGTCCGTTACGATTATTTATATGGGTGGGGCTTCCACATTCAAGCTCTGACCAGTGCAGATGGAGGATCGTGCTACCCTGATGATGCCAAGCGCAGCACTTGGCAAAATGTTGGTATCTA
Source organism: Tenodera sinensis (assembly GCA_030765045.1). NCBI lineage: Eukaryota > Metazoa > Arthropoda > Insecta > Mantodea > Mantidae > Tenodera > Tenodera sinensis. Next base: position 154,972,741 of record CM060964.1, read on the forward strand.
CCATGCCTTCTAGACCACGGCCTACAAGCCCGGAAGAACTAAACTTTTCTAATAGTATATGAAGTTAAAGTTCGTGTAGAAAAAGGCTTTAAGGTGCAACAACACTGTAATACTGCTAAACACTGCATATGTTCACGAAGTGCTGAAAATGACAGCGGATAAACATTGTTATTTAAGTAGACAGGTCCATCTTCAACCATGCAATCATTCTTCAAGAACTTATATGAAATTATCGTGTGTTGCAACATGCTGTTGGAGAAGCTGAAGAATAAATTTACATTGAGAAAACACTGTTTGTCTGTATGCTATGAGGGGGTGCTCAACAAAATACAAATTAGTGTTGCTGACCAAAAGGTCTGAACATAGATGAAACCACTGATGTGCATGGGTGTTATGTTACAAATGTTATTGGTGCTCTAAAAGTTGATGGACCTGGAGAAATGTTCCTCCTAACATGTGAAGCTCTCGAGAGAGTAAACAATTCCACAATTGCCATTTTGTTTGACAAATCTATGAAGCCACTGTGACTAGATGGTGTGAACAGAGACAATGTTTTGCTGCTAGTAACAGGTGGCATTTCATACTTGGCTAAAGCAGCCAAGGAGCTTTAGATTCTCTTCCCTAGTATGGTGTACATCACTTGTCTTGCACATGAGTTACACAGAGTTGCACAAGAGTTGCAATCAGATTACCCTGATGTGGACAAATTAATTTCCTGTGGCAAAAAAAGCTACGTGAAAGCACCACTACAGGTGCAGAAATTCAAAGAACAAGCACCTTCACTACCCCTCCCTCCTGGCCTGTTCTTACATGTTCTGGTTCTTGACTTAATGCTGTTGAGTATTATTGCACCAACTACACCGAAATAAAGACAATCTTTTGTGAGCTTGATAACGATGAATCAAATGCTATCAAAACTGGGGAAGAGGTCTTTACAGATACCTTGGCTGGGAACTTGGCATACATCAATACCAAAGGTATCAAAAGCCACTACGCAACTGGAAGCTTCTGGTTCTCAACTTGTGGTGCCCTGGATATTGTGTAACATATTCAGAGTTATTTGGGTGGAGCTTGTGGTCATATGGCTGACAAAGTGAACAACAAATTGCAGCGTTCTCAAGTGGAAACTTGGATACTGTGCAATGTGCAAAATTAGTCACAGTATTTCTGGGAATGCCACAACATTTGAAAACAGTGAACCAAAGCTGGCCTATGCTTGGTGCCTTCAAATATGCTCTTGTGACTCCTTTGATGTGGAGAGGATCTTTTTCAGGTACAAAACTATCCTCAGCGACAACTGTTGATCTTTTAAAATGGAAATCCTGAAAATGCATTTTGTGAACCAGTGGAACTCTGCAGAAACTGAAGATTGACAGGATGTGTTAACTAATTTGGAATACTTCAAACATATGGTGTGCAGTATAATAATATCATTTTATTGTTTGCACACATAGGTGTTATTGTTTTCACTTCATGTTTTTTACAGGCACATGCAGACCTTTAAAAAATAAGTGCTTGTTAGTTTCAAACACTGCTAAACACAGTTTTTTCTGAAATGAATTTTGTATTACATGGTGTATAAAAAGATTAACAAGAATGTTTTTAAATAAAGTTATATAATGTCATATCTTATTTTTAATGCCATACTTATATAAGTTTTAGGTCATAAATGCTTGCATATTTTGCTGCTGTTTAGGTCGTTAAAATCTGGGCCCTCGTAATCAATTTATTGGACATGGTATTAGATTGCACCTAACATCTACAGTAATATTGTTGCTCACACTTTTTCACTGTTTTATCACTGGAAGCTTTGTTCTTCCTTGTGTGAAGATTTCCAGTAAACTTTCTTTTGCCAAAAGATTTTTATTTTACCACCTTGATTAGTGACTTTGAAATCTTGAACACAAAACATCAAATGTTTGCATTCATTTCGTTTTTTTCATTGTCTAGGTTAGCAAACAGGAAGTTTGCAGAACTACCTACAGAAAGTACAAAGTTTTCCATGGTGAATGTGGGTTCAAAAGCCTATTTACACTAGTGTCCAGAAGTTCAGCATAACTCAATATTTTATTACCAAACTATCACAATTATACAAAAGTTAAGCGTAATGCAATATTGGAAAAGGGTAGAATGAGACTGAAAAATTCAATGTCATAGCTGGGATTTGAACCACGGATCTTCTGGTCTTCGTCTGGTTGCTCTAACCACTTTAGCTACCATGGCCAACATGCCAACACAACATTAAATTCTCTAACTTACTCCAACTACTCACAGCATAGTAAGTCAGTGTTAGAGTATGTTATGTCATATGAATTTGAGATCTTGTGGTTTACTGGGAAAAATGCAAGTGAGTTGAATTTAATTCGTGTTGACATATTGGCAATAGTAGCTCAAGTAGTTATAGCAGCCAGACAGAGACTGGCAGATCCATTGTTCAAATCTCGGCTATGATATTGAACTTTTTGGTCTCATTATACCCCTTTTCCAACCTTGTCCTACACATGGCTAGTGTGGAAGAACAATTAATTTCCTTATAATACAATATGCTGCTACCAATGCATCAAACATGATCTTGAATGCAATAGAATAAGAAATACCAGACAATTTTGGCCTCAGGACACAGTTTTACACAAGTACAAAATCTAACAATCACCTCTGCAGTAACAATAATGGTGCTCAGCAGTTAATATGAGGTGTGATGAACCCACATGGTTACACAGGTCTTGCAGCACTGTGGTATGTTCTCTATAAGGTTGTTCAAGAGCTCTGCAAGCAGATTTTCCCATTCTTCATGAAGAGCATTTCGGAGGTCTGGAAGTGTCCTTGATGGAGGCTGGTGGACTGCAACTTGTCTTCCTTATGCATTCCAGGTATGTGCTATAGAGTTCAGATCTGTAGACATTGCTGGTCAGTCTGTGAGTTCAATATCTTCCCTCTCAGATAGTTGTCTACCAGGTGGGCTCTGTACAGACGTACATTATCGTCTATAAAGATGAAATGTGGATCAACTGTGCCTCTGAAAAGTCATACAGGTGCAGTACCTTGCCTGTACTTCTGGGCATTCACAGTACCACTATTGAAGATGTGCAGATCTTACGTCCGTTGATCATTACGCCTGCTCACACGAGTACACCACTACCTTCAAATGGGTGCCTTTCCATAAAGTTTGTGGGATGAAACTGGGTTCCATATTCTCTCCAGATTATTGTGCAATGGAAATCATTGTTCAAACTGTATCTGGACTTGTGTGTAAGCAGCATGTTCCTCCATTCAGTCAAGGTCCGATGTTCACATTGCTGACTCCACTGTAAACAGACTGTATGTGTATTCGAGTCTGTGGGTCACACACTACTGGATGTCTGGAATAGAGATTAACTACCCTAAGTCTCCAGTATACACTTTGCCTTGAAACTTGAATGCCTGAGGTGGCCGAAAGCTTGGAAGACAGTTGTCATGCAGGCATCCTCAGATATCGTCATGTGTTATGGTCAAATATCGGTCCTGTTGTGGCATTGTGACCCATGAGCGACCATGTACAGGCATCCAACAAACATCTCCTGTTTCTTGAACCATCGCCAAAGCCTGGAAATGGCACTTTGTGGCACATTCAGGACTCAAGAGACTGCAGTCTGTATCTGACCTGCCTGTAGACATCGGATTATTCTAACCTTCAAAACAGGGTCTAGTTGGCATGTCTTTGTGGCATGTTGCTGCTCTCCTGTAAACAGTTTGCAAAGAAACAACCTTCTGTTCACAATAAGAGAACGATAATGAATGAGCCATGCACAAGGTCCAATACTCTGGTATTATATTATGAAAAACTGAAGCTATTAACAGTGAAGGACTACAATTCTACAATTATAATAAATATCTTAGAGACTATAAGCTTCACTTATCTTAGTATTTGCTACAAGTTCTTGAAATTAAAAGCAATAATTTCAAGAACTTGCAGCAAATACTAAGGTAAGTGAAGCTTATAGTCACTAAGATATTCGTTATGATTGTAGAACTCTGGGATTGGTTTGCTTCTTTGGTGTGGTTAACAGTTGAAGCACATACCCTCTTACCTATCACCGACCTCGGGTAAGGGAAGGCACACACTCTGATAGCGTTTTACAACACTCGTTCACTGTTTTCCCTTTCAGTTCTCTGTTTTCTGAATTATACTTAACTTTTGGACGCTAGTGTATAGTGGTTTAGTAAATGTAGAAAACCCAGGTGTTAGCTATATGGTAATTAATTATCCAGTTTTTCTTTGAATCAGTTTTAAGTACATATTTGTGTTCAGCACTTTTGAAATACTAGAAAACAACAGATATGTGCAAATGTATATTTTCAACCCCATACGAGGGCTGTCTTAGCCTAAGCTTTCATGAAAAGGTGACATTTAGCACCATTATGTTGAAAATAGCATTTTACAATTTATAGACACCATTCTGGTTAATTTGTGGAAAGTTTGTGCATAGTGAACATGTTTAAAACATTAAGGAAAAAACTGGAGGAATGACATGACTACGTATTGTGTTGTATGCACCTCTTTCCTGAAAATCAAGTAGGAGTTTGTTAATCTCACAGATCATTGATGTCCAGATCTGTCTGCCCATCCACTTCTCTTTTTCTTGCAAATTTATACACAAGTTTCTTGGAAATTCATCTAACAGAAGTATTCCCAAGTATTTAAACACTGTTGTAGTCATGTAGAGAACATTTTTGCCATAGTAGACTAGAAGTTTGTCAAGGATGCAATAATACTGCTAAACTTATTAGATACACCAGCAAAATTTACAATAGAAACAGAATGCAATAATACACATCCCTTTCTCCACATAGAATAGTGAAAAATCTGAGTAAAAAAAGTTTTGGCATCTGTAGAAAAGACAAACATAATTACACTAAAACTAGCATCTGCAATCTCAGGGAATAGAATATGCATAATTGTCAGTGTTTATGGCTTTGTGGGTAGATTTAAGCTTTGATAGATTTTCACCATGTATACTGATATGCAAAACATTAAAACATTAAAACATTATTGTAATTTGTTGGTGATGATAACTTAAGATTACAGCCCTGATGTACCACACTAATTGGTATACAGTGCTATGATGGCCTGGAGCTTATCTCTGGTTCATCACCATCATGGTGCCCCTTTATTGGTCTGCAACAAAATACATAGTATGCAGCTTCATTTTGTTGAATTTGAAATTAAATCACATCACTAGTGATCTCATCTGATAACTGGCAGTAATTGATGTATAGTAAATGGCTGCAAACATTCAAAAGTCAACTCCCTCACGTAAATCATTTATCTTATTCATATTCTATAACTACAGGATATCTATTAAGTTTCCCGTTTTTTGTGACAGTTTTTGTTTATAGTTCATTTTATGTAACATAAAATATGGACCATAAATATGTGTATAGTCTAGGAAGTAGTGTTCTTTGGCACTTTTATCTGTGCTACAAGGAAGAATTTCAGCATGTGTGTTAGGGGGCTAAACATTGCATTCTGATCACTTCATTGAACGTAAAGAAAGATGTTAGGGCTAAGAAACACAAAGAGGAAAGGATGAAGTAAAAGAGTACAGAGAGTGGTGCAATGAGGTACCTATTATTTCCAGGTAGAGTAACCCTGGACCACCCTTCACTGCCTCCTCTCCCATCTGGAAGAATGGATGGGAAGTTTTGTGCAGGAGCCCTTGTGCCAGAGAAGAAACAGTTCTCTCCTTAAAGCTCATGTTCCAGATATCACTGTTCATCATGCAAGCCGCTACAATCCTTGAAAGGAAATGCAATGTGGGACAGTAAAATTCATGGTGGTTTAAAATCTTCTCCAGCTTTCATCTACCAACTTGGAAAAAGTATGAAATACACCAAAATTAGGCTAGCTGGTCCAACAGTAATCAAACTCAGGACTCACTGAATAGGAACCTCAGACAAACTGCCTGAGCCATCCTGCTTTGTAGGGAAGATAATAAAGAGACAATATTAGCTTGTATTCATGATGAGGTGGATCGCTAAAACATGATGAAATAGTATCAACTATGTTGGCAATATTAGTCATTCCTAGCTATTTAGTGGTTTATACTTTTAAAACGGAACCGTATATACTGGTGTTTATATTCTAAGTTCTTTCCATGACATCCGAGAAACAACTAAATTGCAATACCACTTTAAAAATGAAAAAATTTAGAGCAATAATAACAGTTATCTTGGAAACACTGTGTGCCATATGTGTTATTGGAAATAAAAGAAATGTTATAAAGAAATCTACATTTTTATAAGTCCCTTATGGTTTGGAAGGAACTCAAAATTATACCGAATTCCTTCTGAAGAGGAAATGCTTCACAGGTTCAAAATACCTATTTATTTTATTTGTCATGTAAATAACTTAAATATATGGTAAAACCGATTGGAAATATATTTAAAATACGAGGGTTGTCTGTAAAATAAGGTTCACAAATTTTTTTCACAGTGAAAAACATATTTATTGACATTGTATAATACATTTTTGGAAAGCTTAGATTTTTTCTTATTTTTTGACATAATCGCCGTTCTTATTAATTCATTTTTGCATGCGGTGTACCAACTTTCGTATGCCTGCATTGTAGTACTCTCCCTCCGTGTGGCGAAGATAGCTTAAAACAGAAAGAAACTGTTCCTTTCCGGTTCTGAAATGCGTCCCACCCAGGTGCTTCTTCAAGTCATGGAAGAGATGGTAGTCACTTGGGGCTAGGTCTGGGCTGTAAGGAGGGTGTGTGACAGTATCCCATCCAAATTTATTGATGAGATTCGTTGTCACATGGGCAATGTGCAATGATGGAAATGCACTCCCTTTGTGAGCATGCTTCTCCTCTTGTTTTGAATTGCATGGTGAAGGTTCTCACAGTAGCGGCCCACATTGATTGTTGTACCGGTAGCAAGAAATTTGCACAACAATAACCCCTTTCTGTCCCAAAACACACTCGCCATCACTTTGTCAGCAGACAATGTTTGTTTAAACTTCCGTGGCTTCAGCAGCTCTGGATGTTTTCACTGGCGGGATTGTTTTGTTTACTGTGTCGTGTAGTGGTACCAGGTCTCGTCCCCAGTAACAAAAGAGTTCAAGAAATCCTCGCCACCATTTTCGTAGGCCTGAAGAAATTTGCGGGTCGCTTCAACACGTTTGCGTCTGTTGTCCTCCGTAAGCATTCTCAGGACCCACCTTCCACAAACCTTGGTATACCCTAAATGATCTGTCAAAATTTTGTGAATGCAAGTCTTGCTGACATCAGAAATCATCTCGCAGAGCTCCCGAAGCGTCACCGTTCGATCTTTGAGCATTGCTTCTTCCATTTTCACAATGGTGTCATCTGAAACCAATGGTCGTCCAGAACGCTGCTTATCATGGATGTCTGTATGTCCATCTTTGAATTCTCTGCACTATTTGCATACGTGTTGTATGCTCATACACTGCTCTCCGTACACTTCACACAGTTGGGAATGAATGTCCACCAGCATAGTGTTTTTTGCACACAAAAAACGAATCACAGAACATAATTCGCACCTGGCAGGAGAAGCAGGTGGAAGCTCCATTTCTAATGGCTGCCAAGCCAAGAGTGAATGTGGCAGACTGAAAGAGGGAGAACCAAGGTACACATCAGTATTGCAGGACCTTGCATAACAGCGTTCCTCGCAACTGCAGGACTTTGGGAACCTTATTTTATGGACAACCCTCGTACAATGTTGTATCTATTTGATTAGCTATCAACGTTGTTCATCTGTAAAACTAGGTGGGCGGCCACTAGCACCATCTGAAGGTCAGCTCTGCGCCATAGCTGTACGGACAGTATGATTATGACCATTGCAGTATTCGTTAGCAAAGTGCATCAAACATGAGTAGGCAGAAGCCAATTAACCCTGTGAATGTTAACCTACTGCATGGAAAGATACACAGTTTGACAAAGTCAGAGATTATATATCAGTAGTCCACTATTGGCACATTCATGTATGGGCTCTTACAGATTCTTTTACCCCCTCCAATTTTGATGGTTTTTTTTTCCTTTGAAGTGGCCTGGGTCTTACGTTTTGCACGTCATATAATCTAAAATTATCTTGCAGTTGGATTTTGAACAAATGCAGCTATAACGGTTCATAAGTTTTCTGTAAGAATGGTAACCATAATTAGAATAATTCTCAGAAATATTGTCTAATGTTTGGTCATCAATACACCGTAGCATACTGGGTTGTTCTAGTTTTGGGGGTGAAAGTGCGTATTCACTTTGGCTTGCAGTTCCTTCATTTGCTGGAGAGGATGTTCCAGAAATGTTGGAACTCTAATGCCTATCTGCAGTTTCTTCTGTGCCGTAGGACTCACAATCACTATTCCTATCCAATGTTCAGTATGTATGTCTATTAAATCCCCATAGTATTTTTACATTATGATGTCTCATAACATGCATAGAAATGGCTCATCCTTCTCTCCAATTAAATACTCATTATCTGGTATGTAAGTTTGATGTATCTTTCCGCACAGCAGGTTAACTATATTTAAAGGATTAATAGGTTTCAGCTTACTCATATTTGACACTAGCACATGCATTTTGCCACCAAACACTGCAACGGTCATGCTCATACTGTCTGTACAGCTATGGCGCCTGACCTTCAGATTGCACTAGTGGCCACACATGTAGTTTTACAGATGAATGACATTAAAAACTATTCAAACAGGTACAACATTGTATTTTAAATGTGTTTCTATTCGGTTTTGGCCGTTCAGGCTAGGGTACTTCTCGTGAGTACTTTAAACCCATGCATAGACTCAGATATTATTTCTTGAGTTACTTAAAGGGCGTATGGAATAAGAAGGCACACAAGGCGGAGCTAGATGAAGGTGGGCGAGAGCAAGTAGCCTGTCCTAGAGAGGCGACGTTGCCCAGTTTGGTAACATGCTGTCTAGCGCAATATTTGCTTTTCACTTTTCTCTTTGCGCTTAACAAATCCAGCAATGGCTCATTATTATAAAGTATTCCATTGAAAAGAGCTGAAAATTTTGAACCTGACTGTCCAAGAAACAATATTTTAGGTGGTCTGTAGCCCAAGATATCAGTAATTAAATAAACACTGCCATCAGCGATAGCAAATGACCCTTGTCTTGCATCATGCTTGTTTATTTACTGTCTCAAATAATTTTCTTCTCAAGGGAGAACATGTCTGCAGAAAACGAAAAGGAGTTCACTTGTGTGTCTTACAGTTACTGTTAAACATGTTTTAACTGTTAAACATGGCATTATCGAAACCTAGTGGCTTATAGACAAGTAGATTGATAGGGAAAGTGTGACATTCAGGTGTGCAGGCAATTATTTTCAGTGTTTACACTTTTCTAAAGGAGTTGGCTCTAGAAAAAATGTGTACGAACACTACATTTAAAAATCTGATGTGTTGCACTCACATGAATTTCTCTACTCTTGTACAAACCATTCTTACAAACTCTTACACCTCTATCTTCTTTGTGTTAGTTGGGACAAGCATTTGTACAAATTATCTTATTACTTATTTCCTTATAGGTACAAGGGGAATATTAGAATATAGTAGGCTGTGAGCGATAATCAAATCTTTCAAAGCTTTGAGATCCCGTTCTCTTTGCACGCTTAACATATAAAAAAATGAACAACGATGTTCCATTTCACGAAAGTTTCAAGTTTACAGAATCTGACACAAATAACAAGAAATATCTCCAAAATGGTTCAATCTACAAAAAAATTTATTCAGACATAAATTGTGTGTTTTAGTGAGATCTACATTTTTTGTATATTAAGAATTTGTCTATCTCTTGCGGTTTATGAGTTATTCAAAAGTCATCCAGAGTAAACAGGACTACATAGCTATAGCCAGAAAATTCAAAATATACATTTCATTTGTCATACAAATATCTTAAACCTATGACATTTTAATCAAAATCGTTAGAGCCATTTTAAGAAAATGAAAGTTTTCGAAAAATTTTCCATGTAAAGGGTAGTTTAGGGTGGGGCTATTTTCTTCAAAATCTTTGTGTCGCATCCTTGAAAGACATTAAACTTAAATATCATTTGGATTTGGATTTTAACCGACTTTTCGTTTTTGAGTTATGCTCTCCACAGACTGACAGACACACACACACAGACCTTTTTCTAAAAATGCTTTATTTGGGTTCGGTGGGTCTCAAAACATATATTTCCGGTGAAATCTTGACATCGAATTTTTGGGTGGAATACAATACTTCCTTCTACTTATCAGTAGAGAAAGTAAAACGAGTCGGGTGCCAACAGCTAAGGCATGCCATGTAAGTGAACATTCAGTGATTTTTGTTTTTGATTAACGTCCTCCAACATTGTGTCATATCAGACGAATGAATGAAATGAAATGGGTGAAATGATGCTCAAATGAGCCCGAGGTCCATGGAGCTTTAAGTTACCCGACATTTGTCTTCTCAGGGTAGGGAAAACCTCGGAAAAAAAGCTTACCCGGATAACTTACCCTAAGCGAGATTCGAACTCGCGACCTCTTGAACGTGAGGCAGACATGCTAACCATCACACTACCGAGGCGGGCACATTCAGTGAACTTCGTGATTTCAAATACCTATATCTTCTTTAATAATAAACTCTTTATTAAGCATAATTAATAAAGATACACCACAAATCATGCACAATGTTAACAAGCTTGAGTACAAAAGTTCATGATGGATGATGCCCGGTTTTGACATGTGATTACATGGTATCAATTGCATTGTTCACTACACAGCTTGCACACACTAGTTTTGTCTGGGTCATGGAAGTATTCAGTGTTGCACAGTTTATGGTGATACCCATGTACCGCCATTGAGTTGACAAAGTGTTGCAGGTCTTGGTTAGTGTCTGTCCACGTCCTATTCATCATGGCCTCTGTTGAGTAGAACTCAAGCCAGATTTCTTCCCTCTTGTTCACTCTGTCTTGTATTAGTTTTTCGTAAGCATTTGTGGATGGTAGGCCTTGCTTTATTCGGAGGCCCTCAATGAAGAAGGTCTCCTTTGCAAGTTCATATACTAGTCTAGATTTTGTGTATTTTGATATTCCTAAGGTAGCTTTCAGGAAGTGTGACATGTTCTTTAAAGTATATAGTTTTAGGTATTGTATTTTAAGGGGAACGTTGAAAAATGTCTAAAATACACAACCGGGAAAGCCAGAGTGGAAAAATAATTGTAAAAACTGGTCTGAAATTGTGCTTAGGCATTTGCTAAGAAATAATGTACATTTTTACTTATAATACACAGTTTAGAAACTGATTAGCATATAAGCAGAAATTTTGCATCATAATTTTAGAAAAATATGAGAAATATCAGAAAATGGCTCAAATGCGTAACCATGCCCTCCACTTAAATTTATTTAAATTGCCACATAACTCTTTCATATTCACTCTGACAACAAAAATATTTACAGAAGAACATTCCTAGAAAATCGGATATAATAAAAAATTAAAAAGCCGGAACTGTAAGCTTAATCACTTAGGCCCAACTTTCATAATGAAGGATATAAACTCCTTGGAAACAGTAAATTGCGAATGAAAATTGCCTGCTTAGACGAGGAATTTATATTTGAAGTAAATTATAGGATTACAGAGCTATCGTCTCATTTTAAAGAGAGATAAATTGTTATGATTGGTTTTAATTCGGCACCTTGCAATCCTTCACCGCCTTTGCTACTGTCTCATGTGCATATCTTCCCTCTCTTTTGCACAGCGATATGATCTGGCAACAGTGCACCATAGGTGATTAGGGGTCTGAGATATTCATGTGCCTTCTTATTTCGTGCACCCTTTAGTATGTTGCAAATAGATAATTTTTAATAATTATATCAGTTAAACCAGCTATCCTTACTCTTCTGAAGCTGCGTAATCATTTGAACCATAACTTCTGCTTGCTCTCTGTAAAAGGAGCATTTCATTTTAAGGATACCTTCCAAAGTGAAATGAGATCTATGAATGTGATATTGAATAAGATCAGGATAATCTTGAAAGATAATTTGAGAAGTTTAAAGTGAGGAATTTCTTATTGTACTGCTAAAAAGTGTTGTTATATATTTCAGGTACAAATAGCACATACAATGTAAATGAAGACTGAAAATAATGCCCTTTAGGAATAAAAATCAACTGTGCAGTGGTGAATTGAGTGTGTTTTGCATAATAAATAAACCTCTTATAACAGAAATGATCAAAATAGCTCATGTTCATAATGCCCACATATCGCAAATCAAGAAATGTGTTACAGGGAGCATGAAGTAAAGAGGGCCAGCATGTACTAATATGCTGTCCATCATTGTAGTTCTATGCTATTCAGTGAGTGATATTCAAGGATGTTGAGGTGGCCTTTGAGCACATAATTGGACATTTGGCTGGTAACTCAATGAAATCAGTACCAAATCTGTATGGTTCACAGTAGCATTGCATAAAGTTGCAGTCTCAGTGCTTTAATTTTTGTATATATATTCAGTGCAGAAAATTGAGTAGAAAGGTGGTACCAAAATAAACATTTTGTGGCTGCAGGCTGCAGAAGCCTTTTTTTCCAGCACTACATACATCAACATTATACAGGTGTCCCAAAATTAGACCGACAAACTTTGGGAGCTGATAGATAATATTATTTTGAACACTTTTTGTTAAGGAAAGTGTTTTGCTATGGTGCTTCATTTAAGCGCTAGATGAGTCAACGTCATAGATTACTGCCTCTCACCAAGTTTAAGTATTTACGGCAAAATCAACAATGCAAATTAGTATTGTACTTATCTTAGTAAGACACACAATGTTAGTCCAAGAAACAAACACAGAACACATAAACAAAACACAAACATCTAATTGTTTATATTTAATTACAGCTGTACTTTTTAAAATTAGACAGACAAACTTTTAAACCAGAGAAATGGCTGGTGTCTTTGCGAGGGTATGGCAGAATAGGGCACGTCGATGTACTCTTTGTGTTAATCGCAAGGGCGTGCGTTCCTACATTTACTTTGAATAGTAAAGCTGTGATTAACTGTAAAAATGAGATGTTTGTGTTTCGTTTATGTGTTCTGTTTTTGTTTGTTGGATTAAGATTGTGTGCCTTACTAAGATAAGTGCAGTACTAATTTGGGTTGTTGTTTTGCCATACATACTTAAACTGGGTGGGAGCCAGTAATCTATTACATTAACTCATCTAGCGCTTAAACAAGCACCGCAGCGAAAAGCTTTCCTTAACATAAAGTGTTTAAAATAATGTTATCTATCAGCTCCCAAAGTTTGTCGGTCTAATTTTGGGACATTCTGTATACCATGTTAAGAGTTCCCCATTGTGAAACCTGTTTGTGACATCAGATGTAAAAAAAATGCACTCCTGTGCAGCACTCATCATTCTTGCCAGATGTGTGTGATGTTCAGTGTCACATTTGTGTTGTGAAGCCTAATGGATGGAACTGTAATACCAAGTGTTCATCTTCTTCACACAAAAAGTATAGTACAGCAATGTGTAGTTTCTCTTTGTGTATCAATACTCATTAGTTGAAACAGTATGTATATACTTGTCATCAGAGTTACATTTCATTTTGAGTGGCAAATGAAGATGTCAGATTTCAGTTATATCATGCAGTGCTCCTGTTACCGCATCCACGACTCCTTGCATCTAGCTTCAAACTGCTTGATTGCAGTTTTTTCTAATCCTCAATGTTTTGCTCATTATTTTTCCATATACTGTATAGCAGAAACCTCTGAATTTTTATTGGAAAATTTGTCTTGATTTCTCTGGTACACGTTTTCAAAGATAATACATTTCAGAAGTATACACATTTCCTACTTAGAGCCACTGTGTAATGCATAAACTGAAAATAATATGTAATATACAAATATAATGAAAATAAATATAAGCATAACTTGAAAATAACATTCCTTCTGTGCGACAAATTGCCACATCACTTGCCCTTATACCTATAACATTTTTGCAAGTTGCAGCAGGCATTTTCTGTTACATAAATGTTTTGTTTATGCCAATGGGAATTTTGGAAATAGCACTCAGCATTGATAAATATAATATCTTGAATGGCATTAAGTCTGTTGTTTTGAATATGAATGGAATGGATATAGATGCCATCTTGTTAGGAGATGATCTTTTTTGTGTTAAGATGAATGGAATATTCTAATTTCATTTTAATCTCTGAACTTTTATTTCAGCTGATAGTTTTCCATACATTTTTTCACATTTATATATCAAGTTCAGAATTATTATGGAAAGTGTTATTAAAGTGTATGGTAGAACACGAAATCCACATTCTTTTATCATCTTCATTTTCTTGCTTAAGTGCCTAGTTTTGTCACATTTTAGCATAAATTGGAGTTCATAATGTGTTGTAACAATGACCCCATACAACCACCCACCTTCAGACTTATATGACATCTCTCACTTGATCACTCATCTTGTAATCATATCTTCACAATAATCACCACCAACATAGTATGTCATTTTTAATTTCATTTTTTGAGTGTTTGAATGAAAATAATGTAACAAATGAGAAAAACAGTTGTTACTAAACACATGTTGTCACTCAGGTGCTTAGCATAGTGCAAACAGTACACTTGATACACTTTTGCATGCACATAGAATAAAACAACTGAACTGCACTGCACTCACTGTCCGCTGAGCTCTGCTGAATTCAGCTGTCACTGTCAATTGTATACTCTACTTTACCTTTTGGGCACTAGTCAGCTCCTCCAGGTGGCCCAGCAGGTGGGCACCAGTACTGTCCCTTCAGTACTGAGGTTCCTGGGGGTTTGGTGTACCAGGGGTCCCATCATTGGCCCCTACCATCACTTCTTGTTGGAGCCAGGTTCTTCATCAAAGTTAGACTCTGCTCCTCTAGGTCTATTGTCATTGTAGATTTACTCACTTTTGGATTGTGAACTTGCTTTGCCAAGAGCCATCCTTCCTTTCTTTGAGGTATCTGTCCTACAGTTTGGCACAGCTTCCAACTTGTATGTTCTTTAGAGGTTTGAATGGAACTTCCTTACTTTTGTGACACTAGGTGCAGAACCATTCCATAGTAAGGTACACCCATGTAACTCCTGAGGGGCTGGTTCCCCTTGAGCATTTCATTGGCCATATGTTGTTGGAAGGGAGGGCCATCCATGGTGACTCTTTTGAGACTGTCTTGCATGAAGTGGTAGGGGCATAAATTTGGGCCTGCTTATGGTGAATCTGTCACATACAGCTGATCAAATAATGTTTGGCTACTTGTCAGAAAGTCACATCACTTTGTGCTTCCGAAGTTAGCAGAAGTCATAGACAGGCTTCTACAAACGTTAAAGCATTGTACTGATGTGAGATTGTGAATGGTATTGACATGAATCAATCTTCCACACAATCATTTCCTCAAGTAAAACACAATTAAAACCAAAAGTGTGAATAAGTGCTGGGTTTGCACAGATTAAACGGAATAGAGTCAGGAACTGTTTTCCCTGTATGAAAGCATATCAGAGACAACAAACTCAAACCATCTTCTCATACTGTTCGAGTGGTTCTAGGGGTTGAATCCTGGATCATGCATAGCATACTGTACAGGTTCAAATCTCGTGCGCTATCTTCAATGTTTTTAATTTTAATGTTTTCGTTGTTTGCATGACTAACAACAAAGTAAGGAGTGAATTTCTAAATAAAATAGTCTAAACTATAAGTATTTTAGTGTTAAAATTCATATTATTGCTACCTTAAGACCTTTCTTCTTTGGCCTCAAAAGCATTATTTATACTTGAGACACATAGTCTCTATTAAAAAGGAAGAATCAGGAAAGTGATAAGCCACCTTCAATTCAGCTGAAAAGGATCTTCTTTTCACTTCTGCATAAAGACTTTCATCATCCTTCCGAGTAGAAAGTTTGTTATGAACAGTGCTAGTTCTCTTTTCTACTTCCCCCTGTTCCCTAATTTCCTGAGTCCAACGCCTCCCAGTTCATTCTGTTAAGTCATGTCTATGAGCAGCCTCAGATGGCAAAAACTCTGCGTAAATCAGAGCTAACACAGCAATGCTCCTAAAAAAACACGTATTATTTCAACTGAGTTAAAATATGTGAAGAGCATGGTTTATCCTAAAAGTTCAAACAGCCGCTGAGAGGACGGTTGTGTGTCATAATACACAGACAGCTCTCTAGACTAGAAAATAAGAACTGATAAAAGCACTCCTGAACCAAACCTACATTCTTGATGTTTCTTATTTGGGAAGTATAATAAAATGTAGAGAATAAGTTCAATGCAAAGTGATACATGCATATTTTTAAATGGCTATTGCATTGAATTATTAGTGTTTATGAAATGAACAATCACTAGATATAGTTTCTTAATCAGTGGAAGGATATTAGCATTTTTTCTCCTTTTTTGGCGTATTTCCTTGCGTTATCTTTCTGTGCTTTTCTGTTTTTCACATATAAACACATACAACAAACATCCATGCCTGGGGTGGGACTCGAACCCACCACTCCTTGCATGGCAGAGGACATTGAAAGGAAGGGAATATATACCTGTAACTTACAATAGTTTAATAATACTTAAATTAACACATTTTTAAAATAAGATTCATAAAAACAAAAACAAAATATGGGATTAAAGTGTAAGCATAGAAATGGGAGATTCGAACTTGCACACTCTCTGTCATGACATTCCATAACCGTCAATCTTCACTGCTTGGCCACGGCTCCAGATATACATAAGACTGCTGTCACAAGCCATAGTGTTTTATTCAAACGTATGCTTTCACTTATCCTCTGAAGTCCATTATCATCTGTAGGGAGGGGGGGGGGGGGTTGATCTGAAGTGGAACCTGGACATATTCTGCCTTTCAAGAGGCTGGCCATTCTTTTTTTTTTTTTTTTTTTTTGAGGAATTGTACTAGTCTGTAGTGGTGTTTATTTTTTGTGGGTTTTATATATGAAGACTTTAACAGCTTTGGCTAAGTGTCCCATTCTATATTTAGCATGAAACTGCTTAATTTTACTTAGATGCCTTCTTATCAGGCTTGAGGTTCTCTTACGTGCTGTAAATCTATCACATGGGATCACCGGCTTTACTTCTCTTCTGTAGGAATCCATACTGAGGATTGTTATGCCCAAAGAATTGATCGCCCTGTGCTGGGTTTGACATTTATTTTTTGGGGGGCTTTATATATGGAGACTAACGGCTATGGCTAAGTGTCCCATTCTATATTGAGCATGAAAGACTGCTTAATTTTACCCAGGTGCCTCTTTATCAGGCTTGAGGTTCTTTGATGTGCTGTAAATCTATCACATGGGGTTACCAGCTTTACTTCCTTTCTGTAGGAATCCATTCTAAGGGTTTTTATGCCCAAAAAATTGATCGTCCTATGCTGGGTTTGAGCCCGTGACCTTGGGAACCAGAGGCTAGCTTGTTACCTCTAGGCCATGGAGGACGAAATTCATAGTGACATGTGGAGGGTAAGTGCTCTGAGTTATTTCATGAGATCAGACCTGTAGTAGGTATTTCAGACCAGCCCAGACTGAAGATTTACGTATTTGTTTTGTGGATGGCAGGCCTACTTTGCTGCTATCAGAAAGTAGACCTTTTAAATATGGTACCACTGCACTTAAACATATCCACTATGTTTTCTAGATACACGCTGGACAGTGACAGGAAGACGATGAAGGTCCTGAGCCCTTTTTTATTAAACAGGAGATCAGTTGTATCTGTGATCCAATAAAAAATGCTACATTTAGGGATGGAAACTTGTTTATCAAGGTTCCCAAAGAAGGGTTTTAGCCAGTAATGGTGGAGCAGCACAAAACCCATAACAGCAACTGCAAGTTTAGATGGGCTCTCTAACAAGGGTGTAGTTAACTGGATTTCTGATGAAGTTGTTACTATGGTCTTTAGTTTAATAGGCAAAAGGAATGACAAACCATTTCTGCTGTATAGTATCTTTCTTACATTTAAAAAATCCATGCTACCGGTGTTTATCTTATGCAGTTACAAAGTATGCCACTGTTTCTCCCTATGTCCCAAACCCATGCACTATTAATGATACCAAAAGTTTGTGCATATGCAGAAATGTTGTATCAGCTTGCCAGTTTTTCCTCATAGTGGAAGAGATACACTTTGTGGATTGATTGATATGTGTTCGGGATTGCAATTGTGTGAACTGTGAGGGTGCACAGCAGTTAAACTCAACAAGGTGGTTCATAATTCATGGTTCTTAGAAGGGAAGGAGATAAACAGATTAAAATTAAAGAATAAGTACCCTTTCCAGAGACGAGAAAATATTATAAAGTCCATCCAACCACCACTTTGAGGTACTCTGGTGCCAACTATTAGGCTGTATGAAAGCACGCTGTGATGCAGTTTCATCTCTTGGGTTTAAATAGGGCTCCAAACTAATAACTGTTCTGACCAAATTTTCCCTCCACTGGATACTGTGCTGTTAAATACTCTGCAACACCAACCTTAGCTATGGCTTCAACCTCTACCACACCTCTGCTCCACTCAAATTGCGAATATCATCTCATGGGTTGATCTTGCTTTTATTCTCGAACTTGAAGCACCTGCTCTGGATCTGCTAGTAGTGATAGTGACATGGATGACTTTGAGGTAGTTGGACACCCTAGACTGGGAGGCAGGCCTCTTAAAAGAAAAGGGAAAGTTGAACTGATCCACAGTGGCTAACAAATAATCTGTTACTCTTTTCTTCATACCAGTGTTCTACTATGGTGTACACATCACATTCCTATGAATCTATAAAGAAAATCGTTAACTTATTTATGTTCACCTCTCCATAATACTGTATTGTTACTGTGATATACTTATGTCATGTTGCTACTGGAAAGAAGAAAGGCAAAAGTTGTAATAAAATTATTGCTGAAATGAAAATTAGCAGTAGCACAGAAATTAACATTATCAGTGATGAGTGCACAGAACTTCATTGCTATCCTCTTTGTTTACCTAATGATAAAATTGTACTGAAACGTCTTGCAGATTCAAATAGCAGCGTTATCCTTTGATTAAGAATGGCAAAGGATTGAGCAATAACTATAACGTAGTAAGTCACAGCTATTTTTGCTCTTTCAGTTAACAGCAGAATTAAATAAGCACTTAAGCTACTTGCTTGATTTGATTTAATACTATGTACAGAATGTAAATGCATTTTATTACCTTTCCTTCTAGAATAGGAGAGCTACGCAATATTTCTGTTTCTCCAGCAGAACCCCGCTACTATAGCTTCAAGTTTGAAGATGATATAGAGACAGTTGTACTACGAGTTGATTCTAGTGATGATATCTGCATGACTGTCTCAATTCAGAATATGAGTGTAAGTTAGTTTAAAGAAATTATATTTTAGTAGTAAAATTCACAACCAGTAATTTTTATAAGGGTCATACTGAAAGTCATGAGCAACAATTTTTAAAAATATTAATCATTATTTTTCAGACAAACCAGCTATATTATCGTAATCTGCAGACTTTTCTGTCACTTTTTAACCTAGTCTCCATTTCTTTGCAAACATTTTTTCCATTGTTCTGCAAGTTTGAATATACCCTTATGATAGAACTCTGTTCCAGCTGTCCAAAGACCCTGATGCACTGCTTTTGGAATATCCCTTACTGTCACATACCATTGGTCTTGCATGTGTTCCTCGACAGAACTAAAAAGAGGAGGGTGCCAAGTCAGGACTGTAGGAAGATTGTGGAAGAGTTTCCACCCAAGTGTCTGAACTTCTCCACGGTGACATGAACAGTATAAGGGCACGTGTTATTCTGTTATAGAATTAACTTTCCAGGGTGTTTATCATACAATGCACAACAGAGCTTCAAAAGTGTTTGGATATAGTTGGCAGCATTTTTGATTTGTCCAGATTAAAGAAAATATACTAGAATGCAATCCTGTGCATCCCAGAAGACACCTGTCATAACTTTCCTAGCACACTTCGCTTTCTTCTTTGATGGCAAGTCCAAGTGGTGCCATTCTGTACTCTGATGTTTTGTTGCAACGATGGAACTAGCTTTCATTGCCTGTCTTAATACTTGTCAAAAAATCATTACCTTCATTTTGAAATTTCTGAAGGTCTGTTTGTGGTCTTTGGTCGATATGTGGGATCCAGAATTCACAAACTTTTTGATAACCTAAGCTTTCAATCATTTCTTGCATTGCAGTATGTTCTTCTACAAGTTTTGCAGTGATTTCATCCACAGTGGAGGTAGTTTGAGGACGACCGCTATAGGCTCATCTTGGATACTTGTGTTCCACCTTCCTAACATTTGTTGGCACACATGTGCACATCTCCATAGCCACGTTGAAGTCTAAGGTGAACTTCAGCAGCAAATATTTCCTCTTTAACAAAGAATTCAATGACAGCATGCTGTCGAAATGAAACAGTGCTGTATGCCATTTTGGAAATACTGCTTGTGATCACGTGTTAGAAGCTAATGATGTCACAGTATGGCAATATGTGGTGTGAAGTCTGTAGATTATATCCTGTAGTTGTTTTTGAACCCTGTTGGAATTTGAAGTTTAACACTGGGATGCTCATGACTTTCAGAATGACCCTCATATTATACGAAGGGCAGTTGTCAGCCTATTTGTATTCTGTTTTATGTATATCATTCTTTTTCTAACGTAGTCGTCTTGTAAATCAATACATTTAATCCAACAACTTTTCAACCTTTTAATACGCAGTTAATTAAGATTTGTCCACTGTGCAAAATATGTATCTACCTCAGCTTCAATCTCATTATTTGGTGTAAATCTTCATCCTCCCAAACATTTCATTAGGTTTGGAAACAATTGCTGGGATCTAAGTCTGGTGAATATGAAGGATGTGGAACCACTTGTAAGTGAACATGCAGTTTTAAGTAACAATCCCAGAAACATGTAAAAAGTGCATTATCCTGTTGTAAAATAGCTTTATTTTTTTTACAAGGTATGAAGGTTTCCTTAAGTTGGTCCAGCAGTAAAGAGCAGTAGTGTATGAATTCCACACCATAAGAATCCAAATTGTAACTATAAGTTTTCCTGGAGATGGAACTGGTTTTGCTTTCTTTGATGCACCTTCACCTGGCTAACTATTTTTGGACTGCTTCTTCATCTGGCTTGTGTTAATTCCTGTTTCATTTGTTGTAATTAAACATCAGAAAAACTGACTGGAACATCTTTAGAGTCTAAATACTCGTGAGAAATGTTCATTGAGTGAGTTTTTAGGCCATGTTAACAAATATTGCAACTATCAAGCAAAAGAATTTCTTATGCCTAAAACTTCATGTATAATGTAGTGGACATTCTTAGCAAGGTATTTGCAATGTGAACAAATCTGTGTACCTGCAGTTGGCAATCACTGAGTACATTTTGAAATTTTGTCCCAATTTCACTGGTTGTAGCCATTTTGGCTGGCCCTGAGCACTGGTCATCTTGAATGAAGTATGTTCACATGTAAATTTAGCACTCTACTTTTGAGGTGAGGTGAGGTGAAGTGACACACAAGGCCATACCAGATTGATAGTTTTTCCTAATGTAACAAGTAACCTTGGAATTTGAATTCAAAATGATTAATTTTTGTTATTTAATATATGAGGATAAGAGATAGAGGAATATTTCATTATCCTTGATTTCATTAGCTTTAACAGTTAAGATTTTAAACCTGGCTTTAGATTCAGCAAACATTTGTTTGGTTGGCTTTTCTAGTTATATTCGCCTTGAAGCATCATTTGAGAGTTGACAACATGAGCCATTGTAAGTTTTGGTACTATTACACATGATAGAATTTTTAAAATTGACTCTTAATATTGGGGATATCATCGAACACATGATAAAATATTTCTTGTGGATACCTTCATAATCAATCTTTTGCTCAGTCTGTAGCGAAAGAAGCTTTTTTTATAAGTGATCTCAATAATTTACCTCAATCAGGTTGACAGAGTTCGGTTTCAATGTACATTTCTCCAGAGGAATTAAAGTAGCCATTACAATGCTTGTCCTCCTCTCTAATGCTTGTTTGTGGGCTTCATTTATTGTACTACGTTTATCACAAACAATAAGTAAATTAGAATTACAACTGAGAGAACTATACACTGATTACATTATTTAGTATTTAAGCAGGAAATTTACAATACTGGACATTCAAAATCACACATAATTTTTAATTGGTATATGTATGACAATAAGGTATTATTTAACATTTTCAGTTACTTATTTTGTGTATTGTATTTGAATGCATATGAATTGAACTATGATTCTTTCATACCTAAATTTTGTAAAGGGTGTCTGGCTTTTATAGTAAATTGCATATGTTGGCTGATGACACAATTCATAAGGCACAAAGATGATACCTAGATAAATGAGAGGAAAGCAGAAGAACTTTACCAAGTTGCATGTTTTGAGCATGCTGTTTACTCAAGTCCTTGGTTGAGGGTTATATAGAGTTGCCAACAGATTTGTACATATATAGGTTTGTATAACTGAAATACAGGGTGGAAGGTACTGCTTCGGCCAGAATAATCTGGCTAATAGATGCAGTTGTAACAAACATAAAATGCTAAGTTTCATTTCAGTAGGTTTAATAGCTTTGTAAAAATTGAAGTTTTTCGGTAGTGTAAATGGCAATACTATGCTGTGTTCGCACATGCTAATGACCTGTGTTGAACCCAATCAGTGTGTGCTTCCAAGCCTGTACTGCCTCAGATGTAAACAAAACATCCGACTGGCATGTGCCCCACGGTAAACATTGCCTCAGTTGTAAACAAAACACCCGGCCGGCGTGTGCAAGCATGCACTAAGACATATCAGCGAAACACTGGTCCAGTGCATAGTATCACTCCTCTCACAACCCAGCCACTTGTGTTGAACCTGACTGGCATGTGCCATCAGCTATAAACAAAACACTCGATTATGTACCAGTGAAGCGGTCACAATCTCAGGCGAATCGGCAAGAATCAATATGTCATGCCATATTATTATTGTTGTTGTTGTGATCGTCGTCATTATCATCATTATTATCCGTCACGAGCTAACACAATAGTAATTGCCTTTAATACACAAGTAAATAAAAGTCTTCCACTTCATTTTTCTAAAACAATGTGCTCTTCTGTGGATTATCAGGCTGAAAGAAAACTAATGATCTCGTCATAAATTGCAGCTGTCATGTAGGTGCAAAATGAAATTGTTCTCTACAAGTAAATATGACTTTTTTTTAAAATTAACATCCTCCAACATTGTGTCATATCGGACGGTGGTAAATATGACAGTGATACTATCCTTAAAAGACAGTATACATAATATGGAGTTTCTCTATACTTATGACAAACCAAATTCATATCTAATATGGGATTAAAGCACAGTTAATGTACTCTAAAAGATAATGCTACGTTTACAAGTACTATTTAACATAGAACACAAATACTAGTCAGAACTTTTAAATAAATTCCATAAGCCTGTCTAAATGCATTCATAAGCACTTTACAACAAGAAATACTAAAAATGTATGCCGTTTATGCTGATAATGTGGTGTTTATTTAGGTTTTATTATTACTTAATTAAAGTTACTAATATTGAGTTGCATTTCAGTTCACAAGAGACTACATTCATTTTATGTTGTTTTTGTTCTTTTTTTCGTTTTTCGTTTCTTTTGAAAGGGGGAAAAACAGAAGAAGAGTTGGAGATAAAGAGTGGCTTATTTTGCTAGATAAGGGATGACAGGAATGAGAACATCTGTCTTTATTTACATGATCTCAGTGCTATGTATTTTATTTTATTTTGCCTGTTTATTTTTGTATCTCTTTATTTATTTTTTGTTCTTAAGGAGAATTTCCCTCTTAAATTAGTAGCACCATGTCTAAGTACTCCCTTGATGTGAATGGGTTCATGATTGCAAGATAAATTCCTTCGTATTGCAGACGATTGTACTTTAAACCTTGCTTCTCCTTCCAGCAACTTTCACACCCAATGTCGAGCGATATCTCCCCCAACCCTAGGCACCTGAACTTGTTCTGAGAACACGCGACCAGTAATTTCGCATGGCCCACAACGTTGCCATATTTCGCATAGAAATGAAACTTTGCGTGACCCTTTAACATTAAATTGTGGCTAAATTCATTTGAATTAAGATAAAAAGGCATTGCAGCATTGTTCTCACAATGTTTGTGTGACAGTGAAATAATAAACCATTTATATTCATTCGTCAAGAAGCTAGATGGCTCCAAGTGTTTGACACAAATTATTTTTTTGCAGCGAAACTGTTTTTTATTGACAAAAATTGTATTGGACATATTTGTTACGGTCATCATGTACAATCTCTGGTTAACATGTGGCCAAAACAGTACCTTTTACCCTGTATATTACACTATACTTTCAGTAAGATTTTTTGGCTGGATTAATTCTGGATGCTTTATTTATAAATCGTGAAAGAAGAATAGGATCCACTTTTAAACCATAAATGGAAATTTTGGAAAGAAGCAAAAAACTATAACCTTTGATCTATCTACAAGTGTTTTACTAAAAATAAATGATTTTCAGTGCATTATTTGGCAACATTCCACCACTGAGACGTGTCCTGTGACTAGCAATCATACAGGGTGACCAAAATTTCAGACATGAAAAGTAGGATCCAGCCATAAAAGTGGTCTAGTATAAAACCAGAACTTTTTGCTCTAACATAGCAAAGAATATGCTATATTGAACAGTATATCAATAAGACTTTCAATATTACAAGAAAATAAAGAGACCTATAGGCTTGTTATTTGGTGTGACTTAACAAAGGAAACAAAACAGATACTTGGATGACAGTTATGCTATTGTTACCCATCCATTCTTACAATACAAAACACGGCAAATAAAACAGACAGTGATGAATATTTATAATTAAGTGAAATATTTTTAAATGTTTGTGTTATTTCCTCTAAAATGGAATTAACTATTTTAAAATGTTTGTATTATTTCCTCTAAAGTAGAATTGTAGTTTTCAGGCTAAAGGAACAACTAGTGTTTTTCAAGTTTATAAAACTGGGCAGCTGACCTATACTAATCTTCTTGTGCTCACTACTTGCACTGTTTTCATGTTTTTCACTTGAGTCATTGACTTTCAATAGCTTTGAAATTTTAAGAAGTATATCATAGAATTGTATGCAGTTAAGATTCAAATTACACTTTGTAATTATGTGTTTGGCAGTTTCTGGCTTCACTCTGGACTTTTCATTTGACTAGAAATTGTTCATTATTGAAATACTCTTTCTGTTGGTAAGTGCAACCACAGTACTAAATACACCTGTAAATTCAATATCTCTGTGCTCAAATTTTGAGAGTATTTCCACCCATCACAAATGCATTGCTGTGTGGTTTTAATTTCACTTTTATGCTTAGGAACCACGACACTCTTCGATATTTGAAATTGCATCAGAAAGAGTTGTATAACTTATTTCTTTCCTTGCAAGGACAAAATCTAAGAACATCAATCCTTTAGAATCTGGAACTAAGACTTGCCCAACTCAATACATTAAATTCAGAAAAATAAAGGTCCATTGATATAAATACTGTGAATAAGTACAGTAAACTGTTTCTATATTTCTTTTTAAGTGTAAAACATTAACCAGATCATCATTTTGAAGTAAATCTAATTTTGTTTGAACACTTGAGGGTACAAACACACTGTCTACCTTATTTAAGATTTTTTTCCTAGACCTTTAAGCAGTTTGTTTGAAGCTTACTGTAACCAAGTTCTTCAGCATAGTCAATATCTACGAAATTGTAAAATTCCACCAAGGAGGCCAAATGTACAGTGTGTATAATTATGGAAATAGGAATTCATTTTCTGCACCACACTTTCAAGGAAAATTGGAAGAGAATCCATTGCAGTTTGTATAGCATTGTTAACAATGTGAACACTAGCTTAGTGCAGTAATTGATCTTGTTACATCTAAACCATCGAATGCACATTATTACATCCTTTTCTTGAAGAACCACCAAAGTTTGTATTAGTGTTAATCTGCACAAATTCTAACCACTTTATTTTCAAGCTGATGCTCCTCCAGCGTTTTTAGCACATAGGAAGAACAGTGTCAGCAGTTACTTCTAACATTTTTTGAAAATCTAAAATTTCATTTATACTCCATTCTTACAGTGAAAATAATGAACCATAAGGGTAAAAAATTTTGTCAAATGATGGTTTGATGACTCTGTATACATAGTAACATAATTCACTTTTTCCAAATCCTTTTTCACTTCTGGAATGGCAAATGGACTGATCATGTTATTAATGACATTTTGCCTTAGCACAGGAGCATTTAGATTCAAAACACTTGTGTCATAGTGTACATGCGCAGCCTGTTAAGCAAAATGATTGGTTATGTTGAACAGTGTGCAAAGCAAAACTCCCAGTTTCTGTCCAGTTGTCCTAAGTTGAACCTTGGAAGAAAGATGTCAGCTGGATACAGAGCATTATCAGCAAGTTTGTACTTCATTGTTTGCACATTTTGCTTATATTGCCATTTAATATTGGAAACAATGCTGAACATTTTGTACAGTACATGTTACTAGTAGATTTATTTTCAATGATAAATAGATAAAGACATTGCAACTTTGCATTCAAAACACATTTCCCTGTCACTTTTGGCACAGTTATTACCAGGCAGGGAAGTTGGACCCCAGTAAAAAATGTTAGGTGTAACTGTACCATACTTTGGCAGGGTCAGCAGGCACAGCAAGTCAAAACAAACCAATATGAATACTTGACATACTACCCCACTGCTCACGCTTCAAAATATTTCGAAGATAAAGTCAGTAATTTTCATGGTACACTTGCCTTGTTAGGATATCTTGTTCATCCAGAGAAATAATTTATATATATATAATTAATTAATGAATAATAAATATACACTTTTTACACTTAAAATAATATATGTATGTTTTCAAATCAAAATACTTCTATTTTATGTGACAGATTTACAACATATATATATATAGTATTCATAATACAAATACCATATGTTAATTGACTGCTTTATATTGGTTTGTTTGTTCTTCATTATATGCTTATATGATTGCAGAAATAGCGTAACAGTTCACTGCAGTATATTTTTCTAAATGTCTCAAAAGTAAATCTCTTGCAGTTTTTGCTTAAACACTGTCTGTATTGCAAAAAGATGTTCGTGAGATCACACGATGTGATGGGCTCAGCCTAAATACTCTTGGTGTGCAATTCATGTACTTTAATTTTCTCATGGACTGTTTCCCTTTAACAGATCAGTGGTTGCACACAATTTGGCATATCTGTGATTTTTATGTATGTAGAACTGCAATGATGCAGAACCCACTCTCATATTGTAAACAGTACACACTGTAAGTATTCTAGAAAACAGTTAACCTGCAGTCATCCCTCGCTTTCCCATTGGTGTCCAAGTTTTGCTGTCTGGTTATTACATTAGTACGTTACATTAGTTATTATATTATTACCAAAGCAACTGGAAAGTGCTGGTGTTAAAACTGTACTTTTTGCTGATGACTTGATTATTTGGTGTTCATAAAAAGCAATAAAAATAGCTTTTGAAACACTTCAATCAGCCTTACAGCAGTTGAAGAAGTGCTGCCAAGATAGTTTAATGTCAGTGGACATCAAGAAAATAAACTTTCACTGTCTTTCTTGAGAATAAAAGTAGTAGAAATTAAATTGAAGTATGGAAATGATGAACTACAGAAGATGCAAAATATTTAGCTATCCACTAACTAACCTGGAAAATTCAGAGTACATAAAGGAGAAAACAACCCATAAGTTGAAATTATTAAAATGACTAGCTGGCACCAAATGGGGTAGTTCTAGAACAACATTAAAAACAACCTTCAATTCATATATTAAACCAGTTTGAAACACTATGGTGAAATCCTGATAACAGTATCCAAATCTAACAAACAGTGCCTTGAACAAACAAAAAATCAAGCTTTACGCTTAATAACTGGAGCAATTAAAACTACTCCAATTGCAAGACTGCAAAAATTTACTAATAATAAGCCACTTATAATGGAGCAAGCTTCAAAAACAGACTTTTTAACTTAAGAAAATTTTCAAAAATTCCAATTTGTGGGAAATGGAAACAGCATCAAGATCATGACACAGTGAATACATAAACTGTATTTATGGAAAAAATAGCAATATTGAAGGAACATTTCCAAATACTTATGGGCAAAGTAAAGTTGTTTTATAATAATAATAATAATAAAGATAACGATAATAATAACAATAATAATAATAATAATAATAATAATAATAATAATAATAATAATAATAATAATAATAATAGTAGTAATAGTAGTAATAGTAGTAATGGTAGTAATACTAGTAATAATAGTAATAGTAGTAATAATAGTAATTATAATAATGATTATAATAATGATCCATGGGACACTATTACAGTTAATTACAACCTAAATTAGCTACAGAAATACACAAGAAAGATACATCTCCTTTGGAAGCTAATAGATTCAATCTATACAAATGCTTCCCTTTGTAACAATAATGAAGGAGCTAGAGCTGGTGATACTTATACATTTTTCTGTTTTTATAAAAACCTAGGAAAAGGTACTACAAATTTTGATGGTGAGATTGAAGCTGTTTATACTGCCCTTCAAACCTTATTTACTTCGTTGCAACACTGCAACAATATTGTCATCTTATCTGATTTAAGAGTTGTAATTGAAGCAATAATGCCAACATATTGTGCTAGAATGCAAAGAATTAAACAAATACCTAACATGGTTGTACAAATCAGACAACTTGACAAAGCAATTGGATTTCAGTGGGTTCTGGCACATTATGACATAACAGGAAATGAGAAGACTGACATATTAGAAAAAAGGGGTCCAAAGTTCAGCAAGAAGCAATAAATACATTTTCCTATCAATTGATACAAAGGAATAAAACCAAATTAGACCAAGAATCTAAGTTAATAAAGTCTAATGAAAATTCTTAAATGAATAAATTTAAGGAAGACTGTGCCTTAGTTCCTGATTTGCCCTGCAAAACTTCTATTACTATGTTTTGGCTAGTTATTGGACCAGACTGCTTGGATAAATATCTTTGTCACACGGAATACTGCCACCACCAAATCATTTATTGTGCTCTGAACAAGCTGAAATGGACATGGAACATCTGGCAAAATGTACAACTCTTTGAGATCGTTAAGATATAATTTCTGAATACCGTTGTTAACTCCCATTCATTAAAAAAAAATTATTTTCTTGTTTAACGACGCTGTCAATTGCCAGGATCACATCAGCGTCGCCGGTGTGCCGGAATTTTGTCCCGCAGGAGTTCTTTTACATGACAGTAAATCTACTGACATGGAGCTGTCGTTTTTTTAAGCACACTTAAAAACCATCGGCCTGGGCCGGGTTTGAACCCGCGACCTTGGGATCAGTAGGCCAGCGTCTAACCAACTGAGCCACCCAGACCGACCCCCATACATTAAGCACACATACACGCACGCACCCACTAACCCACCCCATCACCCACGCCCATCCACAACACACATCCCATCACCCATGCTAATTCACAAAACACACACCCACTCACACCAAACCACTCACCCCACACACATCCACACCTGCCCACCCATCACACATGCACACCTACATACCCACCATGCACACACACCAACAAACGCAAAAGTTCCCACCCACACACACACTCACCCACACACCCATCCCACACCTACCCACACATTACACACACATACCCACCACACACCCAAACCCACACCAACTCACCCGCCACACATTGCACACACACAAAACCACACCTACCCACTCACCACACACACAAACCCAAACCCAAACCTATCCACCCCCAACACACACAACCAAAATACACCTAAAATCCCACACCTACACACACCACAAACACACCCAAAACAACACCTACCCATCACAGATAACCCCCACACACACAAACCCACACCTACCCACCCATCAAAGACATATATGCCCAAACCTGCACCTGACCACCCACCACACACCCACTCACACCCAAACCCACACCTACTCACCCCTCACACATCCACAAACACCCAAACCCACACCTACTAACATACCACAGACCCACTTACATTCAAACCCATACCTACCTACCCATCACACACCCAAACCCACACCTACTCACATACCCCAGACCCACACACACCCAAAGCCACACCTACTCACCCACCACACACACCCACACACACCCAAACCCACACGTACCTACCCAGCACACATCCGCATACACCAAAACCCACAACTACCCACCACACATCCACACACACCCAAACCCACACCTACTCTCATACCACATACCCACACACATCCAAACCCACACCAACCTACCCATCACACACCCAAACCAACACCTACTCACCCACCACACGTTCACACACACCCAAACCCACACCTACCTACCCAGCACACATCCATATACACCAAAACCCACACCTACTCACCACACATCCCCCCCCCACACACACACCCAAACCCACACCTATCTACCCACCAAACATCCACACACACCAAAACCCACAACTACCCACCACACATCCACATCCACACACACCCAAACCCACACCTACTCTCATACCACATACCCACACACATCCAAACCCACACCTACCTACCCATCACACACCCAAACCAACACCTACTCACCCACCACACATTCACACACACCCAAACCCACACCTACCTACCCAGCACACATCCACATACACCAAAACCCACACCTACCAACCACACATCCCCACACACACACACACACACACACACACACACACACACACACACTCCCAAACCCACACCTACCTACCCACCACACATCCACATACACCCAAACCCACACCTACCTACCCACCACACATCCATATACACCCAAACCCACACCTACCTACCCACCACACATCCACATACACCCAAACCCACACCTACCTACCCACCACACATCCACATACACCCAAACCCACACCTACCTACCCACCACACATCCACACACACCAAAACCCACAACTACCCACCACACATCCACACACACCCAAACCCACACCTACCCACCACACATCCACACACACCCAAACCCACACCTACACACCACACATCCACACACACCCAAAGCCACACCTACCCACCACACATCAACACACCCAAATCCACACCGACCCACCACACATCCACACACACCCAAACCCACACCTACCTACCCAGCACACATCCACATACACCACAACCCACAACTACCCACCACACATCCACATACACCCAAACCCACAACTACCCACCACACATCCACACACACCCAAACCCACACCTACGCAGCACACATGCACACATGTCAAAACCCACATCTACCTACCACACATCCACCTACACCAAAACCCACAACTACCCAGCACACATTCACACACACCAAAACCTACACCTACCTACCACACATCCACACACACCAAAACCTACACCTACCTACCACACATCCACACACACCAAACCGCACACCTACCTACCCAGCACTCACCCACACCCACATCCACATACACCAAAACCCCCAACTACTCAGGACACATCCACACACCCAAACCCACACCTACCTACCCAGAACACATCCACACACACCAAAACCCACACCTACCTACCCACCACACATCCACACACACCCAAACCCACACCTACCTACCCAGCACACATCCACCTACACCAAAACCCACACCTACCCAGCACACATCCACATACACCAAAACGCACAACTACCCAGCACACATCCACACACACCAAAACCCACACCTACCTAGCTAGCACACATCCACATACACCAAAACCCACAACTACCCACCACACATCCACACACACCCAAACCCACACCTACCAACCCAGCATACATCCACACACACCCAAACCCACACCTACCTACCCAGCACACATCCACATACAACAAAACTCGCAACTACCCACCACACATCCACACACACCCAAACTCACACCTACCTACCTAGCACACATCCACACACACCCAAACCCACACCTACCTACCCAGCACACATCCACATACACCAAAACCCACAGCTACCCACCACAGATCCACACACACCCAAACCCACACCTATCTACCTAGCACACATCCACATATACCAAAACCCACACCTACCTACCCACCACACATCCACACACACCAAAACCCACACCTGCCTACCCAGCAAACATCCACACACACACACACCAAAACCCACAACTACCCAGCACACATCCACTCACACACAAATCCACACCTACTTATGTCGGTCTGGGTGGCTCAGTTGGTTAGACGCTGGCCCACTGATCCCAAGGTCGCGGGTTCAAACCCGGCCCCGGTCAATGATTTTTAAGTGTGCTTAAAAATGACAGCTCCATGTCAGTATATTTACTGGCATGTAAAAGAACTCCTGCGGGAAAAAATTCCGGTACACCGGCGACGCTGATGTGATCCTGGCAATTGACAGCGTCGTTAAACAAGAAAATAGTTTTTAGTTCCACCCAACACACATACACATACACCAAAACCGACAACTACCCACCACACATCCACACACACCCAAACCCACACCTACCCACCCAGCACACATCCACATACACTAAAACCCACAAATACCCACCACATATCCACACACACCCAAACACTCACCTACCTACCCAGTACATATCCACACACACCTACCTATCCAGCACATATTCACACACACCAAAACCCACACCTACCTAGCTAGCACACATCCACATACACCAAAACCCACAACTACCCACCACACATCCACACATACCCAAACCCACACCTACCTACCCAGCATACATCCACACACACCCAAACCCACACCTACCTACCCAGCACACATCCACATACAACAAAACTCACAACTACCCACCACACATCCACACACACCCAAACCCACACCTACCTACCTAGCACACATCCACACCACCCAAACCCACACCTACCTACCCAGCACACATCCACATACACCAAAACCCACAGCTACCCACCACACATCCACACACTCCCAAACCCACACCTATCTACCTAGCACACATCCACACACACCAAAACCCACACCTACCTACCCAGCACACATCCACATACAACAAAACTCACAACTACCAAGAACACATCCACACACACCAAAACCCACACCTACCTACCCAGCAAACATCCACATACACCAAAACCCACACCTACCTACCCACCACACATCCACACACACCAAAACCCACAACTACCCAGCACACAGCCACTCACACCCAAATCCACACCTGCCCACCCAGCACACATCCACACACACCAAAACCGACAACTACCCACCACACATCCACACACAACCAAACCCACGCCTACCTACCCAGCACACATCCACACACCAAAACCCACAACAACCCAGCACACATCCACATACACCAAAACTCACACCTACCTACCCAGCACACATCCACATACACCAAAACCCACAACTACCCAGCACACAGCCACTGACACCCAAATCCACACCTACCCACCCAGCACACATCCACATACACCAAAGCCGACAACTACCCACCACACATCCACACACAACCAAACCCACACCTACCCACGCAGCACACATCCACATACACTAAAACCGACAAATAGCCACCACATATGCACACACACCCAAACATGCACCTACCTACCCAGCACACATCCACACACACCAAAACCCACAACTACCCAGCACACATCCACATACACCAAAACCCACACCTACCTACCCAGCACACATCCACATACACCAAAACCCACAACTACCCAGCACACAGCCACTCACACCCCAATCCACACCTACCCACCCAGAACACATCCACATACACCAAAACCGACAACTACCCACCACACATCCCCACACAACCAAACCCACACCTACCCACGCAGCACACATCCACATACACTAAAACCGACAAATACCCACCACATATGCACACACACCCAAACATGCACCTACCTACCCAGCACACATCCACAAACACCAAAACCCAAACTTACCTAACCACCACACATCCACACACACCCAAACCCACACCTATCCAGCACACATCCACACACACAGGAACCCACACCTACCTACCACACATCCACACACACCAAAACCCACACCTACCTAGCGAGCACACATCCACAGAAACGAAAAACCACACCTACCTACCGCACATCCACACACACCAAAACCCACACCTACCTGCCCAGCACATGTCCACATTCACCAAACCGCATACCGACCTACCCACCACACATCCAGACACCAAAACCCACACCTACCTACCCAGCACACATCTACATACACCAAAACCCACAACGGCCCACCACACATCCACATACACCCAAAACAACACCTACTCACATACCACACACCCACACACACCCAAACCCACACCTACTCAACGACCACACACCCACACACACCCAAACCCACACCTACCTACCCAGCACACATTTACATACACCAAAACCCACAACGACCCACCACACATCCACACACACCCAAAACCACACCTACTCACATACCACAGACCCACACACACCCACACAGACCCAAACCCGCTCCTACCTACCCAGCACACATCCGCATACACCAAAACACACAACTACCCACCACATATCCACACACACCCAAACCCACACCTACTGTCATACCACATACCCACACACATTCAAACCCACACCTACCTACCCATCACACACCCAAACAAACACCTACTCACCCACCACACATTCACACGCACCCAAACCCACACCTACCTACCCAGCACACATCCACATACACCCAAACCCACACCTACCTACCCACCACACATGCACACACACTAAAACCCACAACTACCCTCCACACATCAACACACACCCAAACCCACAACTACCCACCACACATCCACACACACCCAAACCCACACCTACCCACCTACCACACATCCACACACACCCAAACCCACACCTACCCACCACACATACACACACCCAAACCCACACCTACCCACCGCACATCCACACACACCCAAACCCACACCTACCCACCACACATCAACACATACCCAAACACACACCGACCTACCACACATCCACACACACACCCAAACCCACACCTACCGGTCCAGCACACATCCACATACACCAAAACCCACAACTACCCACCACACATCTACATACATCCAAACCCACAACTACCCACCACACATCCACACACACCCAAAACCACACCTACCCGTCACAGATAACCCCCACACACCCAAACCCACACATCACACACACCAACCCACACCTACCCACCCATCAAAGACATATACCCAAACCCGCACCTGACCACCCACCACACACCCACTCACACACAAACCCAAACCCTCACCTACTCACCAACCACACATTCACACACACCCAAACTCACACCTACCTACCCAGCACACATCCACATACACCAAAACCCACACCTACCCACCACACATCCCCCCAACACACACACCCAAACCCACACCCACCTACCCACCACACATCCGCACACACACACCAAAACCCACAACTACCCACCACACATCCACATACACCCAAACCCACACCTACCCACCACACATCCACACCTACAAAACCCACAATTACCCACCACTCATCCACACACACTCAAACCCACAACTACCCCAACACATCCACACACACCCAAACCCACACCTACCTACCCACCACACATCCACACACACCCAAACCCACACCTACCCACCCACAACACATACACAGGCACCCAAACCCACCCGACCCCCACACATCCACATACACCAAAACCCACACCTACCTACCCAGGACACATCCACATACACCAAAACCCACAACTACCTACCACACATCCACATACACCCAAACCCACACCTACCCACCCACCACAAATACACACACACAAACCCACACCTACCCAGCACACATCCACATACACCCAAACCCACACCTACCTACCCACCACACATGCACACACACTAAAACCCACAACTACCCTCCACACATCAACACACACCCAAACCTACAACTACCCACCACACATCCACACACACCCAAACCCACACCTACCCACCACACATCCACACACACCCAAACCCACACCTACCCACCACACATCCACACACACCCAAACCCACACCTACCTACCCAGCACACATCCACATACACCAAAACCCACAACTACC
Source organism: Tenodera sinensis (assembly GCA_030765045.1). Taxonomy (NCBI): domain Eukaryota; kingdom Metazoa; phylum Arthropoda; class Insecta; order Mantodea; family Mantidae; genus Tenodera; species Tenodera sinensis. The sequence goes on from CM060964.1 coordinate 155,008,942, forward strand.
CACCACACATCCACATACATCCAAACCCACAACTACCCACCACACATCCACACACACCCAAAACCACACCTACCCATCTCAGATAACCCCCACACACCCAAACCCACACATCACACACACCAACCCACACCTACCCACCCATCAAAGACATATACCCAAACCCGCACCTGACCACCCACCACACACCCACTCACACACAAACCCAAACCCACACCTACCCACCCACCACAAATACACACACACAAACCCACACCTACCCAGCACACATCCACATACACCCAAACCCACACCTACCTACCCACCACACATGCACACACACTAAAACCCACAACTACCCTCCACACATCAACACACACCCAAACCTACAACTACCCACCACACATCCACACACACCCAAACCCACACCTACCCACCACACATCCACACACACCCAAACCCACACCTACCCACCACACATCCACACACACCCAAACCCACACCTACCTAACCAGCACACATCCACATACACCAAAACCCACAACTACCCACCACACATCCACATACATCCAAACCCGCAACTACCCACCACACATCCACACACACCTTAAACCACACCTACCTACCCACCACACATCCACACACACCCAAACCCACAACTACCTACCACACATCGTCATACACCCAAACCCACACCTACCCACCCACCACAAATACACACACACAAACCCACACCTACACACCCACCACACATACACACACAAACCCACTCCTACCCACCACACATCCACACACACCCTAACCCACACCGACCCACCACACATCCACATACACCAAACCCCACACCTACCTACCCATCACACACCCAAACAAACACCTACTCACCCACCACACATTCACACGCACCCAAACCCACACCTACCTACCCACCACACATCCACACAGACCCAATCCCACACCTACCTACCCACGACACATCCACATACACCAAAACCCACAACTACCCACCACACATCCACACACACCTAAACACACAACTACCTACCACACATCCACACACACCTAAACACACAACTACCCACCACACATCCACATACACCCAAACCCACACCTACCCACCACACATCCACATACATTCAAACCCACACCTACCCACCACACATCCACACAGACCCAATCCCACACCTACCCACCACACATCCACACAGACCCAATCCCACACCTACCTACCCACGACACATCCACATACACCAAAACCCACAACTACCCACCACACATTCACACAAACCCAAACCGACAATTACCCACCACATATCTACACACACCCAAACCCACACCTACCTACCCAGCACACATCCACGCACACCAAAACCCACACCTACCCACCCACCACACATCCACACACACCCAAACCTGCACCTACCTACCACACATCCCCACACACCCTAACAGACATCTACCCACCACACATCCACACACAAGCAAACCCACACCTACCCACCACACATCCACACACACTTAAACCCACACCTACCCACCACACATCCACACACATCCAAACTTACATCTACCTACCCAGGACACATCCACACACACCCAAACCCACAACTACCAGCCCAGCACACATCCACATACACCAAAACCCACAACTACCCACCTCACATCCACTCACACCCAAAGCCACACCTACCCAGCACACATGCACACACATCAAGACCTGCACCTACCTACCACACATCCACATACACCAAGACCCACAACTACCCAGCACACATTCATACACACCAAAACGCACACCAACCTACCACACATCCACACACACCAAAACCCACACCAACCTACACAGCACACATCCACATACACCAAAACCCACAACTACCCAGCACACATCCACACACCCAAACCCACACCTACCTACGCAGCACACATCCACACACACCCAAACCCACACCTACCCACCACATATCCACATACACGAAAACCCCCACCTATCTACCCAGTACACATCCACACACACCCAAACCCACACGTACCTACCTACCACACATCCTCACACACACACCAAAACCCACACCTACCTACCCAGCACACATCCACATACACCCAAACCGACACCTACCTACCCACCACACATCCACATACACCCAAACCCACAGCTACCTACCCACCACGTATCCACACACACCCAAACCCATACCTACCCACCCACCACACATCCACACACACCAAAACCCACACCTACCTACCAACCATACAACCACACACAGCCAAACCCACACCTACCTACCCACCACACATCCACACAACAAAAAACCCACACGTACCTAACTACCACACATCCACATACACCCATACCCACACCTACCCGCTCACCACACATCCACACACACCCAAACTCACACCTACCTACCCACCAGACATCCACACAATAAAAAACCCACACCTACCTACCCAGCACACATCCACCTACACCAAACCCACACCTACCTAGCACACATCCACATACACCAAAACCCACAACTACCCACCACACATCCACATAAACCAAAACCCCTACCTATCTACCCAGTACCTATCCACACACACCCAAACCCACACGTGCCTACCTACCAACATCCACACACACACCCAAACCCACACCTATCTACCTAGCACACATCCACATATACCAAAACCCACACCTACCTACCCACCACACATCCACACACACACACCAAAACCCACAACTACCCAGCACACATCCACTCACACACAAATCCACATCTACTTATGTCGGTCTGGGTGGCTCAGTTGGTTAGACGCTGGCCCACTGATCCCAAGGTCGCGGGTTCAAACCCGGCCCCGGTCAATGATTTTTAAGTGTGCTTAAAAATGACAGCTCCATGTCAGTATATTTACTGGCATGTAAAAGAACTCCTGCGGGAAAAAATTCCGGTACACCGGCGACGCTGATGTGATCCTGGCAATTGACAGCGTCGTTAAACAAGAAAATAGTTTTTAGTTCCACCCAACACACATACACATACACCAAAACCGACAACTACCCACCACACATCCACACACACCCAAACCCACACCTACCCACCCAGCACACATCCACATACACTAAAACCCACAAATACCCACCACATATCCACACACACCCAAACACTCACCTACCTACCCAGTACATATCCACACACACCTACCTATCCAGCACATATCCACACACACCAAAACCCACACCTACCTAGCTAGCACACATCCACATACACCAAAACCCACAACTACCCACCACACATCCACACATACCCAAACCCACACCTACCTACCCAGCATACATCCACACACACCCAAACCCACACCTACCTACCCAGCACACATCCACATACAACAAAACTCACAACTACCCACCACACATCCACACACACCCAAACCCACACCTACCTACCTAGCACACATCCACACCACCCAAACCCACACCTACCTACCCAGCACACATCCACATACACCAAAACCCACAGCTACCCACCACACATCCACACACTCCCAAACCCACACCTATCTACCTAGCACACATCCACACACACCAAAACCCACACCTACCTACCCAGCACACATCCACATACAACAAAACTCACAACTACCAAGAACACATCCACACACACCAAAACCCACACCTACCTACCCAGCACACATCCACATACACCAAAACCCACACCTACCTACCCACCACACATCCACACACACCAAAACCCACAACTACCCAGCACAGAGCCACTCACACCCAAATCCACACCTGCCCACCCAGCACACATCCACACACACCAAAACCGACAACTACCCACCACACATCCACACACAACCAAACCCACGCCTACCTACCCAGCACACATCCACACACACCAAAACCCACAACAACCCAGCACACATCCACATACACCAAAACTCACACCTACCTACCCAGCACACATCCACATACACCAAAACCCACAACTACCCAGCACACAGCCACTGACACCCAAATCCACACCTACCCACCCAGCACACATCCACATACACCAAAGCCGACAACTACCCACCACACATCCACACACAACCAAACCCACACCTACCCACGCAGCACACATCCACATACACTAAAACCGACAAATAGCCACCACATATGCACACACACCCAAACATGCACCTACCTACCCAGCACACATCCACACACACCAAAACCCACAACTACCCAGCACACATCCACATACACCAAAACCCACACCTACCTACCCAGCACACATCCACATACACCAAAACCCACAACTACCCAGCACACAGCCACTCACACCCCAATCCACACCTACCCACCCAGAACACATCCACATACACCAAAACCGACAACTACCCACCACACATCCCCACACAACCAAACCCACACCTACCCACGCAGCACACATCCACATACACTAAAACCGACAAATACCCACCACATATGCACACACACCCAAACATGCACCTACCTACCCAGCACACATCCACAAACACCAAAACCCAAACTTACCTAACCACCACACATCCACACACACCCAAACCCACACCTATCCAGCACACATCCACACACACAGGAACCCACACCTACCTACCACACATCCACACACACCAAAACCCACACCTACCTAGCGAGCACACATCCACAGAAACGAAAAACCACACCTACCTACCGCACATCCACACACACCAAAACCCACACCTACCTGCCCAGCACATGTCCACATTCACCAAACCGCATACCGACCTACCCACCACACATCCAGACACCAAAACCCACACCTACCTACCCAGCACACATCTACATACACCAAAACCCACAACGGCCCACCACACATCCACATACACCCAAAACAACACCTACTCACATACCACACACCCACACACACCCAAACCCACACCTACTCAACCACCACACACCCACACACACCCAAACCCACACCTACCTACCCAGCACACATTTACATACACCAAAACCCACAACGACCCACCACACATCCACACACACCCAAAACCACACCTACTCACATACCACAGACCCACACACACCCACACAGACCCAAACCCGCTCCTACCTACCCAGCACACATCCGCATACACCAAAACACACAACTACCCACCACATATCCACACACACCCAAACCCACACCTACTGTCATACCACATACCCACACACATTCAAACCCACACCTACCTACCCATCACACACCCAAACAAACACCTACTCACCCACCACACATTCACACGCACCCAAACCCACACCTACCTACCCAGCACACATCCACATACACCCAAACCCACACCTACCTACCCACCACACATGCACACACACTAAAACCCACAACTACCCTCCACACATCAACACACACCCAAACCCACAACTACCCACCACACATCCACACACACCCAAACCCACACCTACCCACCTACCACACATCCACACACACCCAAACCCACACCTACCCACCACACATACACACACCCAAACCCACACCTACCCACCGCACATCCACACACACCCAAACCCACACCTACCCACCACACATCAACACACACCCAAACACACACCGACCTACCACACATCCACACACACCCAAACCCACACCTACCGGTCCAGCACACATCCACATACACCAAAACCCACAACTACCCACCACACATCTACATACATCCAAAGCCACAACTACCCACCACACATCCACACACACCCAAACCCACACCTACCCACCACACATCCACACACACCCAAACCCACACCTACCCACCACACATCCACACACACCCAAACCCACACCTACCTACCCAGCACACATCCACATACACCAAAACCCACAACTACCCACCACACATCCACATACATCCAAACCCACAACTACCCACCACACATCCACACACACCCAAAACCACACCTACCCATCTCAGATAACCCCCACACACCCAAACCCACACATCACACACACCAACCCACACCTACCCACCCATCAAAGACATATACCCAAACCCGCACCTGACCACCCACCACACACCCACTCACACACAAACCCAAACCCACACCTACCCACCCACCACAAATACACACACACAAACCCACACCTACCCAGCACACATCCACATACACCCAAACCCACACCTACCTACCCACCACACATGCACACACACTAAAACCCACAACTACCCTCCACACATCAACACACACCCAAACCTACAACTACCCACCACACATCCACACACACCCAAACCCACACCTACCCACCACACATCCACACACACCCAAACCCACACCTACCCACCACACATCCACACACACCCAAACCCACACCTACCTAACCAGCACACATCCACATACACCAAAACCCACAACTACCCACCACACATCCACATACATCCAAACCCGCAACTACCCACCACACATCCACACACACCTTAAACCACACCTACCTACCCACCACACATCCACACACACCCAAACCCACAACTACCTACCACACATCGTCATACACCCAAACCCACACCTACCCACCCACCACAAATACACACACACAAACCCACACCTACACACCCACCACACATACACACACAAACCCACTCCTACCCACCACACATCCACACACACCCTAACCCACACCGACCCACCACACATCCACATACACCAAACCCCACACCTACCTACCCATCACACACCCAAACAAACACCTACTCACCCACCACACATTCACACGCACCCAAACCCACACCTACCTACCCACCACACATCCACACAGACCCAATCCCACACCTACCTACCCACGACACATCCACATACACCAAAACCCACAACTACCCACCACACATCCACACACACCTAAACACACAACTACCTACCACACATCCACACACACCTAAACACACAACTACCCACCACACATCCACATACACCCAAACCCACACCTACCCACCACACATCCACATACATTCAAACCCACACCTACCCACCACACATCCACACAGACCCAATCCCACACCTACCCACCACACATCCACACAGACCCAATCCCACACCTACCCACCCACGACACATCCACATACACCAAAACCCACAACTACCCACCACACATTCACACAAACCCAAACCGACAATTACCCACCACATATCTACACACACCCAAACCCACACCTACCTACCCAGCACACATCCACGCACACCAAAACCCACACCTACCCACCCACCACACATCCACACACACCCAAACCTGCACCTACCTACCACACATCCCCACACACCCTAACAGACATCTACCCACCACACATCCACACACAAGCAAACCCACACCTACCCACCACACATCCACACACACTTAAACCCACACCTACCCACCACACATCCACACACATCCAAACTTACATCTACCTACCCAGGACACATCCACACACACCCAAACCCACAACTACCAGCCCAGCACACATCCACATACACCAAAACCCACAACTACCCACCTCACATCCACTCACACCCAAAGCCACACCTACCCAGCACACATGCACACACATCAAGACCTGCACCTACCTACCACACATCCACATACACCAAGACCCACAACTACCCAGCACACATTCATACACACCAAAACGCACACCAACCTACCACACATCCACACACACCAAAACCCACACCAACCTACACAGCACACATCCACATACACCAAAACCCACAACTACCCAGCACACATCCACACACCCAAACCCACACCTACCTACGCAGCACACATCCACACACACCCAAACCCACACCTACCCACCACATATCCACATACACGAAAACCCCCACCTATCTACCCAGTACACATCCACACACACCCAAACCCACACGTACCTACCTACCACACATCCTCACACACACACCAAAACCCACACCTACCTACCCAGCACACATCCACATACACCCAAACCGACACCTACCTACCCACCACACATCCACATACACCCAAACCCACAGCTACCTACCCACCACGTATCCACACACACCCAAACCCATACCTACCCACCCACCACACATCCACACACACCAAAACCCACACCTACCTACCAACCATACAACCACACACAGCCAAACCCACACCTACCTACCCACCACACATCCACACAACAAAAAACCCACACGTACCTATCTACCACACATCCACATACACCCATACCCACACCTACCCGCTCACCACACATCCACACACACCCAAACTCACACCTACCTACCCACCAGACATCCACACAATAAAAAACCCACACCTACCTACCCAGCACACATCCACCTACACCAAACCCACACCTACCTAGCACACATCCACATACACCAAAACCCACAACTACCCACCACACATCCACATAAACCAAAACCCCTACCTATCTACCCAGTACCTATCCACACACACCCAAACCCACACGTGCCTACCTACCAACATCCACACACACACCCAAACCCACACCTATCTACCTAGCACACATCCACATATACCAAAACCCACACCTACCTACCCACCACACATCCACACACACCAAAACCCACACCTGCCTACCCAGCAAACATCCACACACACACACCAAAACCCACAACTACCCAGCACACATCCACTCACACACAAATCCACATCTACTTATGTCGGTCTGGGTGGCTCAGTTGGTTAGACGCTGGCCCACTGATCCCAAGGTCGCGGGTTCAAACCCGGCCCCGGTCAATGATTTTTAAGTGTGCTTAAAAATGACAGCTCCATGTCAGTATATTTACTGGCATGTAAAAGAACTCCTGCGGGAAAAAATTCCGGTACACCGGCGACGCTGATGTGATCCTGGCAATTGACAGCGTCGTTAAACAAGAAAATAGTTTTTAGTTCCACCCAACACACATACACATACACCAAAACCGACAACTACCCACCACACATCCACACACACCCAAACCCACACCTACCCACCCAGCACACATCCACATACACTAAAACCCACAAATACCCACCACATATCCACACACACCCAAACACTCACCTACCTACCCAGTACATATCCACACACACCTACCTATCCAGCACATATCCACACACACCAAAACCCACACCTACCTAGCTAGCACACATCCACATACACCAAAACCCACAACTACCCACCACACATCCACACATACCCAAACCCACACCTACCTACCCAGCATACATCCACACACACCCAAACCCACACCTACCTACCCAGCACACATCCACATACAACAAAACTCACAACTACCCACCACACATCCACACACACCCAAACCCACACCTACCTACCTAGCACACATCCACACCACCCAAACCCACACCTACCTACCCAGCACACATCCACATACACCAAAACCCACAGCTACCCACCACACATCCACACACTCCCAAACCCACACCTATCTACCTAGCACACATCCACACACACCAAAACCCACACCTACCTACCCAGCACACATCCACATACAACAAAACTCACAACTACCAAGAACACATCCACACACACCAAAACCCACACCTACCTACCCAGCACACATCCACATACACCAAAACCCACACCTACCTACCCACCACACATCCACACACACCAAAACCCACAACTACCCAGCACAGAGCCACTCACACCCAAATCCACACCTGCCCACCCAGCACACATCCACACACACCAAAACCGACAACTACCCACCACACATCCACACACAACCAAACCCACGCCTACCTACCCAGCACACATCCACACACACCAAAACCCACAACAACCCAGCACACATCCACATACACCAAAACTCACACCTACCTACCCAGCACACATCCACATACACCAAAACCCACAACTACCCAGCACACAGCCACTGACACCCAAATCCACACCTACCCACCCAGCACACATCCACATACACCAAAGCCGACAACTACCCACCACACATCCACACACAACCAAACCCACACCTACCCACGCAGCACACATCCACATACACTAAAACCGACAAATAGCCACCACATATGCACACACACCCAAACATGCACCTACCTACCCAGCACACATCCACACACACCAAAACCCACAACTACCCAGCACACATCCACATACACCAAAACCCACACCTGCCTACCCAGCACACATCCACATACACCAAAACCCACAACTACCCAGCACACAGCCACTCACACCCCAATCCACACCTACCCACCCAGAACACATCCACATACACCAAAACCGACAACTACCCACCACACATCCCCACACAACCAAACCCACACCTACCCACGCAGCACACATCCACATACACTAAAACCGACAAATACCCACCACATATGCACACACACCCAAACATGCACCTACCTACCCAGCACACATCCACAAACACCAAAACCCAAACTTACCTAACCACCACACATCCACACACACCCAAACCCACACCTATCCAGCACACATCCACACACACAGGAACCCACACCTACCTACCACACATCCACACACACCAAAACCCACACCTACCTAGCGAGCACACAGCCACAGAAACGAAAAACCACACCTACCTACCGCACATCCACACACACCAAAACCCACACCTACCTGCCCAGCACATGTCCACATTCACCAAACCGCATACCGACCTACCCACCACACATCCAGACACCAAAACCCACACCTACCTACCCAGCACACATCTACATACACCAAAACCCACAACGGCCCACCACACATCCACATACACCCAAAACAACACCTACTCACATACCACACACCCACACACACCCAAACCCACACCTACTCAACGACCACACACCCACACACACCCAAACCCACACCTACCTACCCAGCACACATTTACATACACCAAAACCCACAACGACCCACCACACATCCACACACACCCAAAACCACACCTACTCACATACCACAGACCCACACACACCCACACAGACCCAAACCCGCTCCTACCTACCCAGCACACATCCGCATACACCAAAACACACAACTACCCACCACATATCCACACACACCCAAACCCACACCTACTGTCATACCACATACCCACACACATTCAAACCCACACCTACCTACCCATCACACACCCAAACAAACACCTACTCACCCACCACACATTCACACGCACCCAAACCCACACCTACCTACCCAGCACACATCCACATACACCCAAACCCACACCTACCTACCCACCACACATGCACACACACTAAAACCCACAACTACCCTCCACACATCAACACACACCCAAACCCACAACTACCCACCACACATCCACACACACCCAAACCCACACCTACCCACCTACCACACATCCACACACACCCAAACCCACACCTACCCACCACACATACACACACCCAAACCCACACCTACCCACCGCACATCCACACACACCCAAACCCACACCTACCCACCACACATCAACACACACCCAAACACACACCGACCTACCACACATCCACACACACACCCAAACCCACACCTACCGGTCCAGCACACATCCACATACACCAAAACCCACAACTACCCACCACACATCTACATACATCCAAACCCACAACTACCCACCACACATCCACACACACCCAAAACCACACCTACCCGTCACAGATAACCCCCACACACCCAAACCCACACATCACACACACCAACCCACACCTACCCACCCATCAAAGACATATACCCAAACCCGCACCTGACCACCCACCACACACCCACTCACACACAAACCCAAACCCTCACCTACTCACCAACCACACATTCACACACACCCAAACTCACACCTACCTACCCAGCACACATCCACATACACCAAAACCCACACCTACCCACCACACATCCCCCCAACACACACACCCAAACCCACACCCACCTACCCACCACACATCCGCACACACACACCAAAACCCACAACTACCCACCACACATCCACATACACCCAAACCCACACCTACCCACCACACATCCACACCTACAAAACCCACAATTACCCACCACTCATCCACACACACTCAAACCCACAACTACCCCAACACATCCACACACACCCAAACCCACACCTACCTACCCACCACACATCCACACACACCCAAACCCACACCTACCCACCCACCACACATACACAGGCACCCAAACCCACCCGACCCCCACACATCCACATACACCAAAACCCACACCTACCTACCCAGGACACATCCACATACACCAAAACCCACAACTACCTACCACACATCCACATACACCCAAACCCACACCTACCCACCCACCACAAATACACACACACAAACCCACACCTACCCAGCACACATCCACATACACCCAAACCCACACCTACCTACCCACCACACATGCACACACACTAAAACCCACAACTACCCTCCACACATCAACACACACCCAAACCTACAACTACCCACCACACATCCACACACACCCAAACCCACACCTACCCACCACACATCCACACACACCCAAACCCACACCTACCCACCACACATCCACACACACCCAAACCCACACCTACCTACCCAGCACACATCCACATACACCAAAACCCACAACTACCCACCACACATCCACATACATCCAAACCCACAACTACCCACCACACATCCACACACACCCAAAACCACACCTACCCATCTCAGATAACCCCCACACACCCAAACCCACACATCACACACACCAACCCACACCTACCCACCCATCAAAGACATATACCCAAACCCGCACCTGACCACCCACCACACACCCACTCACACACAAACCCAAACCCACACCTACCCACCCACCACAAATACACACACACAAACCCACACCTACCCAGCACACATCCACATACACCCAAACCCACACCTACCTACCCACCACACATGCACACACACTAAAACCCACAACTACCCTCCACACATCAACACACACCCAAACCTACAACTACCCACCACACATCCACACACACCCAAACCCACACCTACCCACCACACATCCACACACACCCAAACCCACACCTACCCACCACACATCCACACACACCCAAACCCACACCTACCTAACCAGCACACATCCACATACACCAAAACCCACAACTACCCACCACACATCCACATACATCCAAACCCGCAACTACCCACCACACATCCACACACACCTTAAACCACACCTACCTACCCACCACATATCCACACACACCCAAACCCACAACTACCTACCACACATCGTCATACACCCAAACCCACACCTACCCACCCACCACAAATACACACACACAAACCCACACCTACACACCCACCACACATACACACACAAACCCACTCCTACCCACCACACATCCACACACACCCTAACCCACACCGACCCACCACACATCCACATACACCAAACCCCACACCTACCTACCCATCACACACCCAAACAAACACCTACTCACCCACCACACATTCACACGCACCCAAACCCACACCTACCTACCCACCACACATCCACACAGACCCAATCCCACACCTACCTACCCACGACACATCCACATACACCAAAACCCACAACTACCCACCACACATCCACACACACCTAAACACACAACTACCTACCACACATCCACACACACCTAAACACACAACTACCCACCACACATCCACATACACCCAAACCCACACCTACCCACCACACATCCACATACATTCAAACCCACACCTACCCACCACACATCCACACAGACCCAATCCCACACCTACCCACCACACATCCACACAGACCCAATCCCACACCTACCTACCCACGACACATCCACATACACCAAAACCCACAACTACCCACCACACATTCACACAAACCCAAACCGACAATTACCCACCACATATCCACACACACCCAAACCCACACCTACCTACCCAGCACACATCCACGCACACCAAAACCCACACCTACCCACCCACCACACATCCACACACACCCAAACCTGCACCTACCTACCACACATCCCCACAGACCCTAACAGACATCTACCCACCACACATCCACACACAAGCAAACCCACACCTACCCACCACACATCCACACACACTTAAACCCACACCTACCCACCACACATCCACACACATCCAAACTTACATCTACCTACCCAGGACACATCCACACACACCAAACCCACAACTACCAGCCCAGCACACATCCACATACACCAAAACCCACAACTACCCACCTCACATCCACTCACACCCAAAGCCACACCTACCCAGCACACATGCACACACATCAAGACCTGCACCTACCTACCACACATCCACATACACCAAGACCCACAACTACCCAGCACACATTCATACACACCAAAACGCACACCAACCTACCACACATCCACACACACCAAAACCCACACCAACCTACACAGCACACATCCACATACACCAAAACCCACAACTACCCAGCACACATCCACACACCCAAACCCACACCTACCTACGCAGCACACATCCACACACACCCAAACCCACACCTACCCACCACATATCCACATACACGAAAACCCCCACCTATCTACCCAGTACACATCCACACACACCCAAACCCACACGTACCTACCTACCACACATCCTCACACACACACCAAAACCCACACCTACCTACCCAGCACACATCCACATACACCCAAACCGACACCTACCTACCCACCACACATCCACATACACCCAAACCCACAGCTACCTACCCACCACGTATCCACACACACCCAAACCCATACCTACCCACCCACCACACATCCACACACACCAAAACCCACACCTACCTACCAACCATACAACCACACACAGCCAAACCCACACCTACCTACCCACCACATATCCACACAACAAAAAACCCACACGTACCTATCTACCACACATCCACATACACCCATACCCACACCTACCCGCTCGCCACACATCCACACACACCCAAACTCACACCTACCTACCCACCAGACATCCACACAATAAAAAACCCACACCTACCTACCCAGCACACATCCACCTACACCAAACCCACACCTACCTAGCACACATCCACATACACCAAAACCCACAACTACCCACCACACATCCACATAAACCAAAACCCCTACCTATCTACCCAGTACCTATCCACACACACCCAAACCCACACGTGCCTACCTACCAACATCCACACACACACCAAAACCCACACCTACCTACCCAGCACACATCCACATACACCCAAACCCACACCTATCTACCCACCACACATCCACATACACCCAAACCCACACCTACCTACCCACCACATATCTACACACACCCAAACCCACACCTACCCACCCACCACACATCCACACACACCAAAACTCACAACTACCCACCACACATCCACACACACCCAAACCCACACCTACCTACCTAGTACACATCCACACCACCCAAACCCACACCTACCTACCCAGCACACATCCACATACACCAAAACCCACACCTACCTACCCAGCACACATCCACATACAACAAAACTCACAACTACCAAGAACACATCCACACACACCAAAACCCACACCTACCTACCCAGCACACATCCACATATACCAAAACCCACACATACCTACGCACCACACATCCACACCAACCAAAACCCACAACTACCCAGCACACAGACACTCACACCCAAATCCACACCTACCCACCCAGCACACATCCACATACACCAAAACCGACAACTACCCACCACACATCCACACACAACCAAACCCACACCTACCTACCCAGCACACATCCACACACACCAAAACCCACAACTACCCAGCACACATCCACATACACCAAAACTCACACCTACCTACCCAGCACACATCCACATACACCAAAACCCACAACTACCCAGCACACAGCCACTGACACCCAAATCCACACCTACCCACCCAGCACACATCCACATACACCAAAACCGACAACTACCCACCACACATCCACACACAACCAAACCCACACCTACCCACGCAGCACTCATCCACATACACTAAAACCGACAAATACCCACCACATATGCACACACACCCAAACATGCACCTACCTACCCAGCACACATCCACAAACACCAAAACCCAAACTTACCTAACCACCACACATCCACGCACACCAAAACCCACACCTACCTAGCGAGCACACATCCACAGAAACGAAAAACCACACCTACCTACCGCACATCCACACACACCAAAACCCACACCTACCTGCCCAGCACATGTCCACATTCACCAAACCCCATACCGACCTGGCGGCGCCGTGGCCGAGCGGTTAGCGCGCTCGCCTACCACCTAGGCGGCCCGGGTTCGATCCCAGGGACCCGCATGTGGTATTCGTGGTGGACGAAGCGGCGTCAGGGCGGGTTTTCTCCGGGTACTCCGGTTTCCCCCGCCATCTCATTCCACCGGTGCTCCATCTTCATGTATCATCAGTGTCACCGCCTGCGATGCCGTAGTAGTAAAAGCGGGCGTTAAACACTACAACAACCATACCGACCTACCCACCACACATCCAGACACCAAAACCCACACCTACCTGCCCAGCACACATCTACATACACCAAAACCCACAACGGCCCACCACACATCCACATACACCCAAAACCACACCTACTCACATACCACACACCCACACACACCCAAACCCACACCTACTCAACCACCATGCACCCACACACACACCCACACACACACCCAAACCCACACCTACCTACCCAGCACACATTTACATACACCAAAACCCACAACGACCCACCACACATCCACACACACCCAAAACCACACCTACTCACATACCACAGACCCACACACACCCACACAGACCCAAACCCGCACCTACCTACCCAGCACACATCCGCATACACCAAAACACACAACTACCCACCACATATCAACACACACCCAAACCCACACCTACTGTGATACCACATACCCACACACATTCAAACCCACACCTACCTACCCATCACACACCGAAACAAACACCTACTCACCCACCACACATTCACACGCACCCAAACCCACACCTACCTACCCAGCACACATCCACATACACCCAAACCCACACCTACATACCCACCACACATGCACACACACTAAAACCCACAACTACCCTCCACACATCAACACACACCCAAACCCACAACTACCCACCACACATCCACACACACCCAAACCCACACCTACCCACCACACATCCACACACACCCAAACCCACACCTACCCACCCACCACACATCCACACACACCCAAACCCACACCTACCCACCACACATCCACACACACCCAAACCCACACCTACCCACCACACATCCACACACACCCAAACACACACCGACCTACCACACATCCACACACACCCAAACCCACACCTACCGGTCCAGCACACATCCACATACACCAAAACCCACAACTACCCACCACACATCTACATACATCCAAACCCACAACTACACACCACACATCCACACACACCCAAAACCACACCTACCCGTCACAGATAACCCCCACACACCCAAACCCACACATCACACACACCAACCCACACCTACCCACCCATCAAAGACATATACCCAAACCCGCACCTGACCACCCACCACACACCCACTCACACACAAACCCAAACCCACACCTACTCACCAACCACACATTCACACACACCCAAACTCACACCTACCTACCCAGCACACATCCACATACACTAAAACCGACAAATACCCACCACATATGCACACACACCCAAACATGCACCTACCTACCCACCACACATCCGCACACACACACCAAAACCCACAACTACCCACCACACATCCACATACACCCAAACCCACACCTACCTACCCAACACACATCCACACACACCAAAACCCACACCTACCCACCCCACATCCACACATACAAAACCCACAATTACCCACCACTCATCCACACACACCCAAACCCACAACTACCCCCTACACATCCACACACACCCAAACCCACACCTACCTACCCACCACACATCCACACACACTCAAACCCACACCTACCCACCTACCACACATACACATGCACCCAAACCCACACCGACCCCCACACATCCACATACACCAAAACCCACACCTACCTACCCAGGACAAATCCACATACACCCAAACCCACACCTACCCACCCACCACAACTACACACACACAAACCCACACCTACCCAGCACACATCCACATACACCCAAACCCACACCTACCTACCCACCACACATGCACACACACTAAAACCCACAACTACCCTCCACACATCAACACACACCCAAACCTACAGCTACCCACCACACATCCACACACACCCAAACCCACACCTACCCACCACACATCCACACACACCCAAACCCACACCTACCTACCCAGCACACATCCACATACACCAAAACCCACAACTACCCACCACACATCCACATACATCCAAACCCACAACTACCCACCACACATCCACACACACCCAAAACCACACCTACCTACCCAACACACATCCACACACACCAAAACCCACACCTACCCACCCCACATCCACACATACAAAACCCACAATTACCCACCACTCATCCACACACACCAAAACCCACAACTACCCACCTCACATCCACTCACACCCAAAGCCACACCTACCCAGCACACATGCACACACATCAAGACCTGCACCTACCTACCACACATCCACATACACCAAGACCTACAACTACCCAGCACACATTCATACACACCAAAACGCACACCAACCTACCACACATCCACACACACCAAAACCCACACCAACCTACACAGCACACATCCACAAACACCAAAACCCACAACTACCCAGCACACATCCACACACCCAAACCCACACCTACCTACGCAGCACACATCCACACACACCCAAACCCACACCTACCCACCACATATCCACATACACGAAAACTCCCACCTATCTACCCAGTACACATCCACACACACCCAAACCCACACGTACCTACCTACCACACATCCTCACACACACACCAAAACCCACACCTACCTACCCAGCACACATCCACATACACCCAAACCGACACCTACCTACCCACCACACATCCACATACACCCAAACCCACAGCTACCTACCCACCACGTATCCACACACACCCAAACCCATACCTACCCACCCACCACACATCCACACACACCAAAACCCACACCTACCTACCCACCATACATCCACACACAGCCAAACCCACACCTACCTACCCACCACACATCCACACAACAAAAAACCCACACGTACCTATCTACCACACATCCACATACACCCAAACCCACACCTACCCGCTCACCACACATCCACACACACCCAAACTCACACCTACCTACCCACCAGACATCCACACAATAAAAAACCCACACCTACCTACCCAGCACACATCCACCTACACCAAACCCACACCTACCTAGCACACATCCACATACACCAAAACCCACAACTACCCACCACACATCCACATAAACCAAAACCCCTACCTATCTACCCAGTACCTATCCACACACACCCAAACCCACACGTACCTACCTACCAACATTCACACACACACCAAAACCCACACCTACCTACCCAGCACACATCCACATACACCCAAACCCACACCTATCTACCCACCACACATCCACATACACCCAAACCCACACCTACATACCCACCACATATCTACACACACCCAAACCCACACCTACCCACCCACCACACATTCACACACACCAAAACTCACAACTACCCACCACACATCCACACACACCCAAACCCACACCTACCTACCTAGCACACATCCACACCACCCAAACCCACACCTACCTACCCAGCACACATCCAGATACACCAAAACCCACAGCTACCCACCACACATCCACACACTCCCAAACCCACACCTATCTACCTAGCACACATCCACACACACCAAAACCCACACCTACCTACCCAGCACACATCCACATACAACAAAACTCACAACTACCAAGAACACATCCACACACACCAAAAGCCACACCTACCTACCCAGCACACATCCACATATACCAAAACCCACACCTACCTACCCGCCACACATCCACACACACCAAAACCCACAACTACCCAGCACACAGCCACTCACACCCAAATCCACACCTACCCACCCAGCACACATCCACATGCACCAAAACCGACAACTACCCACCACACATCCACACACAACCAACCCCACACCTACCCACGAAGCACACATCCACATACACCAAAACCCACACCTACCCACCACTCATCCCCCCAACACACACACCCAAACCCACACCCACCTACCCACCACACATCCGCACACACACACCAAAACCCACAACTACCCACCACACATCCACATACACCCAAACCCACACCTACCTACCCAACACACATCCACACACACCAAAACCCACACCTACCCACCCCACATCCACACATACAAAACCCACAATTACCCACCACTCATCCACACACACTCAAACCCACAACTACCCCCTACACATCCACACACACCCAAACCCACACCTACCTACCCACCACACATCCACACACACTCAAACCCACACCTACCCACCTACCACACATACACATGCACCCAAACCCACACCGACCCCCACACATCCACATACACCAAAACCCACACCTACCTACCCAGGACAAATCCACATACACCCAAACCCACACCTACCCACCCACCACAACTACACACACACAAACCCACACCTACCCAGCACACATCCACATACACCCAAACCCACACCTACCTACCCACCACACATGCACACACACTAAAACCCACAACTACCCTCCACACATCAACACACACCCAAACCTACAGCTACCCACCACACATCCACACACACCCAAACCCACACCTACCCACCACACATCCACACACACCCAAACCCACACCTACCTACCCAGCACACATCCACATACACCAAAACCCACAACTACCCACCACACATCCACATACATCCAAACCCACAACTACCCACCACACATCCACACACACCCAAAACCACACCTACCCATCTCAGATAACCCCCACACACCCAAACCCACACATCACACACACCAACCCACACCTACCCACCCATCAAAGACATATACCCAAACCCGCACCTGACCACCCACCACACACCCACTCACACACAAACCCAAACCCAAACCCACACCTACCCACCCACCACACATACACACGCACCCAAACCCACACCGACCCCCACACATCCACATACACCAAAACCCACACCTACCTACCCAGGACACATCCACATACACCAAAACCCACAACTACCTACCACATATCCACATACACCCAAACCCACACCTACACACCCACCACACATACACACACAAACCCACACCTACCCACCACACATCCACACACACCCTAACCCACACCGACCCACCACACATCCACATACACCAAACCCCACACCCACCTACCCATCACACACCCAAACAAACACCTACTCACCCACCACACATTCACACGCACCCAAACCCACACCTACCTACCCACCACACATCCACACAGACCCAATCCCACACCTACCTACCCACGACACATCCACATACACCAAAACCCACAACTACCCACCACACATCCACACACACCTAAACACACAACTACCTACCACACATCCACACACACTTAAAAACACAACTACCCACCACACATCCACACACACCCAAACCCACACCTACCCACCACACATCCACACAGACCCAATCCCACACCTACCCACCACAAACCACACAGACCCAATCCCACACCTACCTACCCACGACACATCCACATACACCAAAACCCACAACTACCCACCACACATTCACACAAACCCAAACCGACAATTACCCACCACATATCCACACACAGCCAAACCCACACCTACCTACCCACCCAGCACACATCCACACACACCAAAACCCACACCTACCCACCCACCACACATCCACACACACCCAAATCTGCACCTACCTACCACACATCCCCACACACCCAAACAGACATCTACCCACCACACATCCACACACAAGCAAACCCACACCTACCCACCACACATCCACACACACTTAAACCCACACCTACCCACCACACATCCACACACATCCAAACTTACATCTACCTACCCAGGACACAGCCACACACACCCAAACCCACAACTACCAGCCCAGCACATTTCCACATACACCAAAACCCACAACTACCCACCTCACATCCACTCACACCCAAAGCCACACCTACCCAGCACACATGCACACACATCAAGACCTGCACCTACCTACCACACATCCACATACACCAAGACCTACAACTACCCAGCACACATTCATACACACCAAAACGCACACCAACCTACCACACATCCACACACACCAAAACCCACACCAACCTACACAGCACACATCCACAAACACCAAAACCCACAACTACCCAGCACACATCCACACACCCAAACCCACACCTACCTACGCAGCACACATCCACACACACCCAAACCCACACCTACCCACCACATATCCACATACACGAAAACTCCCACCTATCTACCCAGTACACATCCACACACACCCAAACCCACACGTACCTACCTACCACACATCCTCACACACACACCAAAACCCACACCTACCTACCCAGCACACATCCACATACACCCAAACCGACACCTACCTACCCACCACACATCCACATACACCCAAACCCACAGCTACCTACCCACCACGTATCCACACACACCCAAACCCATACCTACCCACCCACCACACATCCACACACACCAAAACCCACACCTACCTACCCACCATACATCCACACACAGCCAAACCCACACCTACCTACCCACCACACATCCACACAACAAAAAACCCACACGTACCTATCTACCACACATCCACATACACCCAAACCCACACCTACCCGCTCACCACACATCCACACACACCCAAACTCACACCTACCTACCCACCAGACATCCACACAATAAAAAACCCACACCTACCTACCCAGCACACATCCACCTACACCAAACCCACACCTACCTAGCACACATCCACATACACCAAAACCCACAACTACCCACCACACATCCACATAAACCAAAACCCCTACCTATCTACCCAGTACCTATCCACACACACCCAAACCCACACGTACCTACCTACCAACATTCACACACACACCAAAACCCACACCTACCTACCCAGCACACATCCACATACACCCAAACCCACACCTATCTACCCACCACACATCCACATACACCCAAACCCACACCTACCTACCCACCACATATCTACACACACCCAAACCCACACCTACCCACCCACCACACATTCACACACACCAAAACTCACAACTACCCACCACACATCCACACACACCCAAACCCACACCTACCTACCTAGCACACATCCACACCACCCAAACCCACACCTACCTACCCAGCACACATCCAGATACACCAAAACCCACAGCTACCCACCACACATCCACACACTCCCAAACCCACACCTATCTACCTAGCACACATCCACACACACCAAAACCCACACCTACCTACCCAGCACACATCCACATACAACAAAACTCACAACTACCAAGAACACATCCACACACACCAAAAGCCACACCTACCTACCCAGCACACATCCACATATACCAAAACCCACACCTACCTACCCACCACACATCCACACACACCAAAACCCACAACTACCCAGCACACAGCCACTCACACCCAAATCCACACCTACCCACCCAGCACACATCCACATGCACCAAAACCGACAACTACCCACCACACATCCACACACAACCAACCCCACACCTACCCACGCAGCACACATCCACATACACTAAAACCGACAAATACCCACCACATATGCACACACACCCAAACATGCACCTACCTACCCAGCACACATCCGCACACACCAAAACCCACAACTACCCAGCACACATCCACATACACCAAAACCCACACCTACCTACCCAGCACACATCCACATACACCAAAACCCACAACTACCCAGCACACAGCCACTCACACCCCAATCCACACCTACCCACCCAGCACACATCCACATACACCAAAACCGACAACTACCCACCACACATCCCCACACAACCAAACCCACACCTGCCCACGCAGCACACATCCACATACACTAAAACCGACAAATACCCACCACATATGCACACACACCCAAACATGCACCTACCTACCCAGCACACAGCCACAAACACCAAAACCCAAACTTACGTAACCACCACACAACCACACACACCAAAACCCACACCTACCTAGCGAGCACACATCCACAGAAACGAAAAACCACACCTACCTACCGCACATCCACACACACCAAAACCCACACCTACCTGCCCAGCACATGTCCACATTCACCAAACCCCATACCGACCTACCCACCACACATCCAGACACCAAGACCCACACCTACCTACCCAGCACACATTTACATACACCAAAACCAACAACGACCCACCACACATCCACACACACCCAAAACCACACCTACTCACATACCACAGACCCACACACACCCACACAGACCCAAACCCGCACCTACCTACCCAGCACACATCCGCATACACCAAAACCCACAACGGCCCACCACACATCCACATACACCCAAAACCACACCTACTCACATACCACACACCCACACACACCCAAACCCACACCTACTCAACCACCACACACCCACACACACACCCACACACACCCAAACCCACACCTACCTACCCAGCACACATTTACATACACCAAAACCAACAACGACCCACCACACATCCACACACACCCAAAACCACACCTACTCACATACCACAGACCCACACACACCCACACAGACCCAAACAGACCCAAACCCGCACCTACCTACCCAGCACACATCCGCATACACCAAAACACACAACTACCCACCACATATCCACACACACCCAAACCCACACCTACTGTGATACCACATACCCACACACATTCAAACCCACACCTACCTACCCATCACACACCCAAACAAACACCTACTCACCCACCACACATTCACACGCACCCAAACCCACACCTACCTACCCAGCACACATCCACATACACCCAAACCCACACCTACCTACCCACCACACATGCACACACACTAAAACCCACAACTACCCTCCACACATCAACACACACCCGAACCCACAACTACCCACCACACATCCACACACACCCAAACCCACACCTACCCACCACACATCCCCACCCACCACACATCCACACACACCCAAACCCACACCTACCCACCACACATCCACACACACCCGAACCCACACCTACCCACCACACATCCACACACACCCAAACACACACCGACCTACCACACATCCACACACACCCAAACCCACACCTACCGGTCCAGCACACATCCACATACACCAAAACCCACAACTACCCACCACACATCTACATACATCCAAACCCACAACTACCCACCACACATCCACACACACCCAAAACCACACCTACCCG